>MNCI01001065.1:2069541-2098869 GCA_015680685.1 Gnetum montanum
TTCGTTCTTCAATCTTGTAGTTACCAAAGGTAAGCTCTTTATCATGGGGGCTACAAACCTTAAGGTTTTTCATGAATTTTTTTTTGTTTTCCAAAGGGTTAATTAATACAATGATAATGAAAACCATTGATTTTTCAGAGTTCAACCCTTTCAACAACCTTTGGTATGACTATAATCATTTATCAACATCAAAACAAAAATAATTGAATAATTAAAATTGATGAAATTAGTCATAATTATAACTTAGCCAAGTGTAACATTCCTAACGAGATAAGGTATCACAAATTTTTTTATGTTACACAATATTTTCTAACCTATGGTCATGTTGTGATTACAAATGGCACTAAGAATGAAATGACCATACAAAGGAGAACCTTCTCAACCAACGAAGAAACAACCTAGAACTGGAAGGGGCCAACAAGAACAAGCCCAAGAATAGGTAGAAGAAACCCATGTAATGGGACCTCTTCGAGAGGAGCTTGAAGTGGAATTTGTTAGACAGATTCCTAAAGAAGAGGCTACAACAAAATAATCATAGCAAGGAGAGATGCTAGGGTCCATAATAGGATCTAAAGTCACATTAACACTAGCTTGCATTGACACAATTAGGCCTTGTGATGTCCAACGCTTAGTTCTCCAGGAACTGAACTTTGGGCCATTCTTAGAGCATGCTCTAGTAGAGATGAAGACACAATTTTAAACCTCTTCCATGTGGCCAATCATCACTTCCAGCAAGGAGTGGTACATGGGAGAGACATACCTATTCTAGAACAATAGAAGGGTAGGATCCATAGTGAAGATCAAAGATATTCAAGTGTCCTACTCAGTTGAAGCTATCACATAGACTCTTGGGTTACCTGATTCTAGGACACAATTGGTAGAGCTGTCTATGCAAGCTAACCCGGAGGCAAAAAAGGAGTGGACCCAATGGTGTTATGAGGTTAACTATAAGGAGTTTGACATGCTTACATTGTCAAAATGTGTATACTTAAAGATAGCAACCTATCATCTCAATTTGACAATGAGGCCCAGTAAGGGGACTACCTTCTCTGCCTGAGCTTGCACCATGCTAAGTGGAAGATTTCTAGCAAAACTTCCACAATTAATCTATCTAGAGATAGAAAAGCATTTCAAATAAAATGAACGTGGAAGTAAAACCCTACCTTTCCCATGCCTCATCCAAAAAGTTTGCAAAAGGGAAAGGATAATCTGATACACCAATGACATGATCAAACATACTTTTATTACCTTTTGGTCCAAGATGATGAAGGACAAGATGTCTACTATGTTTAATAAAGTGGAGCAACAACTACCACCTCCACCACCTACTCAAGAAACAATGCTAGAGGTGCATGTAACCATTGAGTGCTTGCACAAAATTTAAGAACAATTTTTGCATGAGTAGGAGCAACAACAAGAACAAGTGGTGGATATCCATCTATAAATCGACTAGCAATTAGTCACCTTAATGAAGTGGATCAAACAATTAGTCAAATGGAAGGAGGTGGTCCAGTATTCTTAGCCCAATGAATGTAGCTACTTACAAGATCAAATCCTAATGCTCAAGAGGTGACGGTGTCTCTATCTCAATACCACTTATTCCTAGAAATATCTAGGAATGTCACCTCTTTTTTGATGTGCTTGGAAAAGGATGAGGGGGCAACAATATTGGTGATGTAGCATCAAGGGTAAGAGACAACTACAAAAGTGGTTGCTAACCAAATTACATAAGCACTTAATGCACATGTGGTGTTTGTACCAGATGTATCTGCACTTTGATACATGCAGACATCCACATGAACTATCAATGGAATATTGAGTGTAGCCTAGCATGAAGAGTTGTAGGACCAACTAGTGGGGACAAGGCAATTGATTCTAGATATCTTTGATTTTCCAGATAATATTGCTGTAATCCAACTAGAGCTACTTGAAGCAAAGGGTAATTGCATCATCCTAGAAGGGCAACTCTAAATTGCTCAAGCATAAAAACAATGCTTGGCCACAAAATTGTAATTCCATACACTTGGACACTCAAAGTCTACATGTTTGTTTCATCTGAGTTAGTTTGTGAGAGAGTTAATAATCCCATACCTACCCAATATGTTATGTTGTAAAGAACTTTTTCCTTCTCTTCTACACTCAAGGATGACTTTTCATTCAATCATAAGGGTATGATGAACCACATGATGTTGGCCCTAACATTAGGTACGTGACATCAGAGTTGCAACATCCTGTACATGATGTCGAGGTCTTGATACGACATCACGTAAGCGACATCGGAGCATCTATCCTAGGTCTATAAATACCACACTTGGGCTCCCATTTTGAGTAAGTTTTCAATTTAGTTTTCAAGAGAAGTAGCTAAGCTCTTACTATTTCTTTTCCTTAGAGCTAGAATATTTTTTGAGCAACCGTAGAAGTAGTCTAAGTGTGTATGGTTCTTTGTTTGAGCACTAATGTACTTGAGTGCAGTGGTGTGACAAGAATAAAATGAACTCTTTTGAAAATCCTTGCAGCACTAAGAATATCTTAATATTTTTTTATTGCACTTTACTTTGTTTCTCTTTATTTTAATGCATTTGAATTAAGCAATTTATTTCTAGTAGTTAATGAATGCAAGCACAACCACTTCAAGCATTCATATAGTACTTGGTGACCCAGCAACGCTTAACATTTAGTAGCCAAGTAGTGCTATATGTGTTTAGGATGTGTTTGGGAAAGTGGGATGGTTGTGTTAGGCTAGATAGAAAATAACAAATTAGATTTTAAATTACTCTCCTCCTCATTCTTATTGTAGGTGACCAAATCCATAAAATATAAAGTAAGAAAAATCATATACCTCAATTACACTTAAACCATACCCTTGAACTTCACAAGTGTAGTTGGGAGGACAATGAACATTCTTAACTTCCATTTCACTTGCTAGAAGAGCTAGTGCATTAGATAACTATAGGTCCATGGAAATCGGTGGGATCACATGTAACACCTTAGTGATTTGTATGGTTGGGTGTAGGGGTACCTAACCACTCATCATTGGCACTGTTGCTGGGGGATGTTTTTTCTATTTTGTGCATCATCTAGGACTTAGTGAAAAGTATTTAAATCATTGAAATGAGCCTTAGAGTCATATCTTATTTCACAATTACTACAACAAATTCTCAGAGCACACTGCAATTTTTATTCACTAACTAAAAATGTCTTCTTCTCACAGGAGTGCTTCTCCACCCAAGGTCGATAGAGTTAATCCACCAAAGCTTCAATAGTATCAAATTATATATACTCATCCTGATGAGTATGTGCCAAACTTCACCTTCATCCTACACCAAGATGAAGAAGCATGACATGGAGGGCAACATTGTGTTGCCGCCTAATCATGCTACTCCTGCAATGTTCTACAAATGCTTGCACGATGTGGTCTTCAAGACCACCATGGGGAGTATATTATGGAAGATGCTAATGCCAAGGATTACCATCCTATTGAAGAACAACATCTATGGGATCAACAACTAGAGCACCACCATGAATTTTTGAAGGAAAAAGGAATTAACAATTCTCCTTTCTTGTTGTACCAACATGCTAGTGGGGAACCCTTTTCTAGGGATTTTCCATTCAATGAAACTCCTCTCTTTAACTTTAGTGATTCTAGTAACAAGGGATACAATGACAAAGAAGGATCTAAAGAGGCAAGTCAAGATAGGGATGTAAACAAGAAGCATGATCATGATCATGGTTACAATCACCAAAGAGATGGAAGTAGGCACCATGATCGTGCTAGTTCTCCTTCCTCTTTCCCTTTAACATCATCTTCTTCTTTTGGCTCTAACTGTGACCATAGAAGGCTTTGTTGTGATGGAGGAAATTGAAATGAGAAAAATGACCAATGAGACAAAAATAACCAAAGGAACTATCATGATAGACAAGATCAAGGCCATAGATGTTTAGGAGAGGCACATTGACATGAATGAAGGGGTAGTAGAGGACATTGTAGGCACCATGATCAAGGCCTCGATGAGATTCTTTTTGCTACCCAAAGTATGCTTAACATCACAGAGGTAGTCAAAATTCCAACAAGGCATGTGAAAGATAGTTAGATCAAAAGTTAGACATGAAAAATATTCCTCAATTTGAAGGAGGATATAACTCTAAACCATAGAATCATCTTCAAGCTTTCCAAGATGCATTTGCCTTATAGAACATAGAGAACAAGTGGTAGAAATTGAAGTTGTTCCCCAGGACACTTATCAAAGAAGCAAAAAACTAGTACCAATCTTTAGAGCCAAAATCTATCAGACAATAGAGTAGCATGCTTAAGTTGTTCAATGATAAGTATCAAACGTACTCTAGAGTGTTCAAATGAAGGAAACAAATTCAAGGGTGGAAACAAGGAATACATGAAGCCTTGGATGTCACCATTGGTTGATACTATGCCTTGATGCAAAAAATGTCTTGGCCATGGTTATTCTTAATTGGTTCAACTTCACCACATTGTATATGGACTTTGTAGTGAAATGAGGAAAACCCTTAGTGTCTTTGCCCAAGGGTGATTGTTAGAACTAACTACGCATTAGATACAAAGATTAATAGAGCAAGTCGCCAAAGAGGAGGGTGAACTAAGAAAAAGAGAAAGTGTAGAAGAGGTCAATCGTGATCCTTCCATTTGTAAGAGGGAAGTTCAATTCTATGATAGTGAGGATGAATTTGTATTTGATAAGGGGATGCATAAGAAATCCTTGCCACTCCAAAAATTTCAATTTGAACTTATAGCCAAGGTTAATCAATTAAGGGACTCAATGGACAATAGATTCTAATCTATTCTCAAAATTGCTGAGGAGTTCAAAGAACAAAGTAGTGAGAGTGAGTGCATGAGGCGTAAGGAAGTTGAACATGCATATTACAAAGGTAAGGATAAGATTGTTGCAATAGAAGAGGTTGCAAGTAGTGAATTAGATGAGGATCATGGGTGTGACATCTGTCAATATGAACATCCTAAGGGATGCTGCCTTGTTGTCTCACATCTACAGGAGTCTGGGGTGTATGCCTTACATCCATGACTTACACAAAAGCAAACATCCAAAAGGTTATCTTATCCTCAAGGTAATCTCAAGTTGTTCCACTAGCAAAAACTGTATTATCCAAGTGAAGCTCCACCACAACTGTATGAATAGTGTCAACAATGGCAATAATCACAATCATGGGTGCTGACTCCACTAAGACAACAGTATCCTTATCAATAGCCTAATTCATATGGCTATCATGTGTAGCAATCCATGTCTCCAGATGACTCCTCCAATCACGTTTCTAATTTCTAGCCTCACTACCATCCTTCAAATTATTACCAAGATCATTTGCCACATGAAAGAAGGGATATTGCCTCTTATCCTTATCCTCCTCCTATCCTTGCACATACTCCTCATCTAGTTGCACAACTACCACTTGCTCCACCAATGCAGGGTGAACTACCTGCTCAACCATAATAACGTAATGCTACGAGGGTTGTTAATTTGCAACCCAATCATCAATCAGAGGGATTAAATGCTTGATCAAAGAAAAGACCTTTCTTTTGACCCTAAAGTCCACCTAAGCCTTCACCTACACCCATGGTTGACAACCTTACTCTTACCTCTTCCTCCATATCAAATTTTTTTAGGCCTCCTTCAAACCAAACTCTGCCAAGGATCCATACCATAATGCCTACTCACACTTTGTTTGATTGAATCCATGCAAAACAAATTCCTAGGAAATTAGCCAATCTTGGAAGTCCTCTAATTTATTTGCAGATTGCTAGGAATGAACTATGCAAGGCTCTTCTTGATTCAAGTTATGGTGTTAATTTGATTTCTCATGAGATGTACACTACCTAGAACCTACCTCCTCTCAAGAAGAGCAACATAAGATTAGAATTAGCATATCAATCCATCACTATTTCATTGGGGCTGGTAGAAGACATTATAACTACTATCTATGGGTGGTCTTATCCTACTGATTTCCTAGTAATTAAGATGGAGAACTACAAAGGAGATTTCCCAATCATCATGGAAAGAGCATGGCTAAGCACCATCAATACAAGAATGGGAATTAGAGATCTTTCCCTAGAGATATCTAAAGAAAATGCATTTGGAAAGATCAAGAAGAAGAGAGTTCCATGCATTGAGTATAGCAATACAAGGTGCAATTGTGTGAAGAAAGTTTGGGCCATAAAGCAAGCATCTATCTTTGCATGCAAGAAATGTGCACTAGAAGTAGAAATTTAAAGGTGTATATACTTAGTAGCTACAAAATAGGAGGGCATCCAGTGGCTAACCACTGATTTAGAAAGTAACACACTTTGTATGGGACTAGCTGAGAGCCTAACATGTGTGTATGTTATAGGCATAGGCATAGATGAACTATAGAAGGTTCATCACCAACTCTTTTATAACATAAATGATGATACTCACTAGAGAGATTTGGAAATTCTTGAGAAATTCAAACAAGAGCCTCTTGAATTGAAAACGTTACTGACTGGAATGGAATATGTATTTTTGAAGAATGGAAAGTTAGTTATAATCAATGCAAAACTTACTCCATAATAGAAAAAGATGCTATTGAAAGTAGTTGAAAGATGGTCAACAACATTTACTTGGTCATATCTTGAACTCACAGGGATTGATCCTAGGATATGTTAGCATGGCATCTACACTGACCCAGCCATAAAGCCAAAATGATAGTCATAAAGGTGGTTCAATCTTAAATTAAAGCAAATCATCAAGGAGGAAATTGAGCAACTCCTCAAGGTAGGGTTCATCTATCCCATTATAGATAGCAAATGGGTTAGCCCACTTGTAATGGTATCAAAGAAAGATGGCAAGTGGTGGGTCTACATCAATTTCAGGCTATTGAACATGGCGACATTCAAGGATCACTTTCCATTGCCATTTGTTAACTAGATTCTCGACATAATATTTGGGCATTGCTGCTACAATTTTCTAGATGGTTATAGTGGCTATAACCAAATTCAAATTCCATTAGAGGACTAAGAAAAAATAACATTCATGAGTCCTTGGGGGACTTTTGCATATCGTCAGATGTCATTTGGTCTATGCAATGCTCCTGCCACATTCCAATGTCTAGTCCTAAGCATTTTTCAACAACAGATCCGTAGTGGAGTGGAAGTCTTCATGGATGACTTCTCCACCTATGACGATACATTTGAGAAAGCCCTGGAACACCTTGAGAAAGTGCTAAAATAGTGTGTTGAAATCAACTTATAGGTCAATTGGTAGAAAATTCACCTCATGATCTAGAAGGGCATTGTATTGGGGCACAGAATATCGTAAGCATGAATTGAGGTGAACCCTGAAAAAATAAGGATCATCTAGGGAATAACCCACCAACCAGAAATAGTTAAAGATGTTTGGTCATTTCTTCAACATACTAGCTACTACTAAAAATTCATAAATAATTTCTCTAAGATCATAAAATCATTGATTAAGCTAACAAATAGATGCTCCCTTTGTCTGGACCATAGAATGTGAGAAAGCATTCTAGCAACTAAAAGAGAAGCTTGTAGAAACTCCAATCCTAGAAGCACCCAACTAGTCTAGACCATTTCATATTATGATGAACACATCAAATTATGCCTTGGGAGCTACATTGACATAGTTAGATGACAAGAAACATCCATACTACATCCACTACACTAGCCTAAGCATTGAGGGTGCATAATTAAACTACATCACTATAGAAAAATAATTGGTGGTAGTGTTGTTTGCTTTAGAGAAGTTTAGGAATTATGTTCTTAGATACAAGGTGTTTGTGCACATAGCCCATAGTGCCATCTGCTTCCTAATGAACAAGCCAACAGTGAGTCCCCGTGTCATATGATGGCTAGTGATCTTGCAAGAATTCAATCTTACGATGGTACATTAAAAGGGCACTAAGAATGTGGTTGCTGATCACTTGTCTTGGTTGTGATGGGATGACAAAGAGAAAGAAAGCCCACTCTTTGACATGTTTCTTGATGAACTCTTTGCTAGGGCTATAACTGAACAAATACCCAATGAGCCAAAATGGTATGATAACATTCTCACCTATCTTCTCACTCAAGAGATGTCATAAAGGTTGGACCATCGAAAGAGATAGTAGTTTCTTCACCAAGTAAAGCACTTCATGGAGATCAATGGACACCTCTACAAGGTGTGCACTGATGGCCTAGTTTGTTGGTGTGTCCCTGATGTTGATCAACTATGCATTCTCCAAGTTGCTCATGAAGGTCCTTGTGGAGGACACTATGCTAGGAGATGCACGGCCATTAAAATCCTGATGGTAGGGTACTCTTGGCAAATACTTTTCAGGGATGGTCATCATTATGTTCACTCTTGTGAATGATGTCAATGAGATGGTGGAATGACTACTTGAATGGAGGAACCTCAATAATGGATTCAACCACTAGAACCATTCGACATCTAAGGCATTAATTTCATGTGATCCATCATGTCCATGTCAAATGAAAAGGTGTACATCATAGTTGCTATTGACTATTGTATGAAATGGGCAGAAGTAGTAGTTGTCATTGACTGTACATCCTCTACTACTACTCAGTTTGTACAACAAAATTTTGTAAATAGGTTTGGTATGCCACGTACATTAATTTCTGACAATAAAACTCATTTTACAAGCACTATTTTTCAGAGGCTCATGGAATGCTTGGAGGTTAAACATAAACTCACAATACCTTACCATATCCAATCTAATAGTCAAGCTAAGGTTACCATTAAGGAAATCACAAGGATACTAACAAGCACTATTAGCAAGTATAGGAAGGATTGAAGCACAAAATTGAATGATGTCCTTTAGGCCTACCACTCAACTTGGAAACTTCCTATAGGCTACTCTTCCTATGAGCTTGTGCATAGCAAACTACCAACACTTCCTATTCAATTTGAACTCCATATACTTTCAAAAACTTATGACCTTGACCTTGACTTGATTCTAGCCCAAAAAAATGACTAATGAATCTTAACTTGCTAGATGAAAATCGATTAGTGGCCCTATCATCTAATGAGTTTCATAAGGCCTATAACAAAAAGCATCTTGAAAATTAAAAAGGTCAAATTTTAACGAGGAGACAAGGTTCTTTATTAAAACCCCACACATGTACCTCAATGAACTAAGTTCCAAATGCTGTGGAAAGTACATTATATTATTTATGATACTTTTCCTTCTGGGGTCATGATGATCTATAAACCTAAGAGCCAAAACAAGAAATAGTTGGTCAACATCCAACAAATTAAACCTTTTCATGAGCATATGCCAGCTAACAAAATAAGCACCTCATATAATGGACAACCACACTCCATATCTTGGATCTCCTTCTCCTTTCAACTTAGTCTTGGGGAAGATGCCCACTCATGCTAATCATACAAAGCAGTTCCCTAGTTTTTATTTTACACATTTTTTATTTTACAACTTTTTGTTTTACACATTCTTTCTTTTACATCTTTTTGTTTTCATGTTTTTAATATTTTCTAATTTTTTTTACACCATCATTAGTACATTTGATATTTCTTGAACATTTTATATTTTCTTCTATTTGGTGTGATTTTCTAACTTCTATTAATAAGTGCCAGGTACATTGATAATGTGTTACTTGATGGTGGTATGTACTATTTTTGTTATTTGATTACTGGTGTCTAGTTTCTAGCTTTGAATTTTATTATGGATAATTAGGACATGGTTTCTTTTCATGTAATGAGAAATGAGTCCACAACATCCACCCATCAACAAACTCTATGGTGTTTCTTATTTTGGAAATGTGCACTTCTTTTTTCATTAATAAAGCTTTAATAAATTTGTGAATTTGGTAGTTTCCAAAATTGGGAAGGATTCAAAGGTTTGAATAGGGTGTGGCTTCAAGGAGATTCAACATTCTTTGTGCTTTTCTATTTACCTAGGTGCATGTGTGTTTTCATGAATTTCTTACCATTCTGTGTCTTTCAATAAAAGGAAGTTAACTAAGTCCTTACATGGTGTGGTTCTCATTAGAAAAAAAGATGATGAGAATTCAAAGCACACCCCTTGGACAAAACAAATGCATACATCTTCACATGGTGTGTTCCTCATCAAGAAAAAAAAGAAAGAAATGATGAGGATTCAAAGCATACCCCTTGGACAAAATCAATGCATGTGTCTTTGATGTGGTTTTAATTTCAAAAAAAATGGAGATTCAAAGCACACCCCTTAGATAGAATAAACAAGCCATAAGCATTGCTTATGGGACTAGTCTCCTCTAACTAAGACCTTTTCTCACTTCCTACTTCTCTAATTTGGAATGGTGCTTGTTCTGTGAAAGCACTCTTATGTCTTAGGGGATGGATTAGTCTTAGAATGTCAATGCAAAGTCACTAAACGTGGTTGGTTTTGGTCTAGACTAAGGATGGATCCTATCAAGTCATTTAACCATAAATTCTACAAGGGACTTCATGTGACCATAATTTGGAACTCCATTCCATTCTCTCTCCCATCCATCAATGCTTTCCATGTCTCATCTCACTACTGGTATCATGTTTTGGTTTAATGTCCTACTTTGATGTGTTGGATTTCTTAGTTAGTTTCTTTTGGGTTTTTGTACTTAAGCTTCTATAACCATTAATCATCCATGCAGTCCATGGACTCTTTGGTTTTAAGCTATGCAAAGGAATAAAAGGCCTGTGCCTGCTTTTGGGAGGACCCACTTGCATATCTTTTGGTTTGATTAGTTAATTTCTTTACCCTTAGATATTTTTACAATTAAATTCTTTTTATTTACCCCATCAATGACATCAAATTGTACACATCTTCACAATAGTTTTAAATGAATTCTTCTTTCATTGTTGTGAATTCTTATATCCTCTTCAAATATTTCCTTGTATTGAGCTTTTTCAAATTTAATGGACCGCTAATTTAATTAACCCTATCTATCAACCTTCCTGCTAACACTATTCAAGGAACTAATCAACCAAAATCACAACCTAGTCAAGTGTAACCACTGATGGGACAAGGCATTTAATAGTTATGTGTTTCACATTGCATACTAATTCATTATTTTTTTGTGATTGTAGTGGAAAGCATGGACTGGAAGTGGGACTATCTTCACCAAGGATGATGTAGCAGTACCACACAATGAGGATTATTTGTGCTCATATCTCTTCTCTCTCTCTCATTCTTCTACTACCAAGAGGTGTCAGATGTCAATATTCTCTAGGGTGTTCACTCCTCTTATGAATATCCAATTTTGTAAAAATTGTAATTCTATACACTTGGGCACTCAAATTCTGTATGTCTGTTTCATTTGAATTAGTTTGTGTGAGAGTTAATAATCCCATACCTACCCAATATGTTATGTTGTAAAGAACTTGTTCCTCCTCTTCTACACTCAAGAAAAAGTTTTCATTCAATCATGGGGGTATGATGAACTGCATTATGTTGGCCGCAACATTGGGTATGCAATGTTGGAGCTACAATGTCACGTACATGATGTTGGGGTCTTAATACAATGTTGCGTAAGTGATGTTGGAGCATCTACCCTGGGTCTATAAATATCGTGCTTGGGCTCCCATTTTGAGTAAGTTTTCAATTTAGTTTTTAAGTAGAGTAGTGAAGCTCTTGCTGTTTCTTTTCCTCAAAGTTAGAATATTTTTTGAGTGCTTACAAAAGGAGTCTAAGTGTGTATGGTTCTTTATTCAAGCATTGATGTACCTAAGCACAGCTGTGTGAGGGGAATAAAATGAACTCTTTTGAAAATCTTGTAGCACTGAGAATAGCTTAATATTTTCTTTATTATACTTTACTTTCTTACTCTTTATTTTAATGCATTTGAATTAAACAATTTATTTCCAATAGTTAATGAATGCAAGCATGATCACTTCAAGCATTCATATAGTACTCGATGTCCCAATACTGCTATATGTGTTCAAGATGTATTCAGGAAAGTGGGGTAATTACTTATGTTAGGCTAGATAAACAATAATGAATTAGATTTTAAATTACTCTACTCTTCATTCTTATTATAGGCGACCATATCCATAAAATATAAAGTAAGAAAAATCATATACCTCAATTACACTTAAACCATACTCTTGAACTTCACAAGTCTAGTTGGAAGGACAATGAACGTTCTCAATGCCCATTTCACTTCCTAGAAGAGCTAGTACATTAGATAACTATAAGTCCATGGAATTCAACCAGATTGTGTGTAACACCTTAGTGATTCGTATGGTTGGGCATAGGGGTACCTTGATGCTCATCATCTTCCCAATTTTGTAAAAAACTCAAGAATGAGTTTTCATTTAGTCGTGGGGGTATGCTGAGTCATAGATTGGCCGCATTGATGAGGGCTTGTCCAATAGGCCCCATTGATGCATCATTTGATGTGTTAATGTGGCCTCATTGATGTAGGGTCTATTCTTGCCTATAAATATGTGCCAACCCATCATGTTTAGGCATCATTTATTCATAGTTGTAGCAAAGCTCTTATAGTTTTTCTATTTGAAAGTTAGAATATTTTCTTGAGTGCCCATAGCAAGAGTCATTAAGTGTACAGATCTTTATTTGAGCACTGTTATACCTAAGCACAACAATGTGTGTAGCAATAAAGACAAACTTCTTGATAAACCTTGTAGCATTCTAGATAGTTTAAATGTTTCATTCATGCATTTAATGTTTTTAGCTATTTATTCAATGTTTTCTAGTAATTAAGGAAGATAAACTAAATAGCAATTAATTAAACACATAAGTATAACCACTTCGAGTATGTGTATGACCTTTGGTAATCCCAACAGCACTTAACACTTGGTAACCTAACAATGTTATACATGTTCAAGACGTGTATGACAAGTAGAACTAGATACTTATGTTAGGACTAGTTGAGAAGTAGTTAGCTCATTAGATTAAAGTAGATATTAAATTACTTTGTTCTCTATATTGTTTATTTCAGGCACCAAAACCATAAAATGAAAAATGAAAAAAATCATGTACCTCAATTACACTTAAACCATACCCTTGAGCTTCACAAGTGTAGTTAGGAAGACAATGAACATCCTCAATGTAAAGTTTGCTTCCTAGGGAACTAGTGCACTAGAAGCTATAGAGTCAACAAAATTTGACCAAACCATGCATGAACGCTTTGTGATTCATATGGTTGGGCATAGGGGTATCTCGCTACTCATCAAATTCTAAGTTTAAGTAATTGTAAGAAAGTAAAGTGATTCATATGATTGGGCATAGGAGTACCTCACTAATCATCAAATTCTAAGTTTAAGTAATTGTAAGAAAGTAAATTTATCTTAGCCTAATGTAATGGATATCTAGTTTTAGTCTACTGTACATGCCTTGGACTCATGTAGTCATCACTAGGGTTACCATGTGGTATTACTATTAAGTGAATCAAGCAATGCCACTACTAGGTTACTAGATAGCTACACTTATTACTCAAAACAATTCATATCCATACCACTTACTATTAACATGTAAAATAAAATGCTTGTAAAGTAAATGATTAACTAGGAAAAATAAAATGCTATAATGATGATAAGTAATCTTGATCATTATTGTCAATCATGAACTGTGTCCAAGTACAATTCTCTCAAAAAAAGACACTGTACAATTGCTCAAGACCACCCTACGAGCATACACTTCTAAGTGTTAGATTACAAAAACAAATTGAAAGAGTTCTATTACTATGCACTAAAACTTATGTAGATTTGTGCACCTAAGTGTTGTATTTATAGGCTACACACATCTTGCGATATTGGATCTTTGATGTCATAGCATGTGCTACGATATCGAATATACGACATCGTAGATATGACATCGTAATTATGATATCATAGGTGAAGAAAAATTAGCTTTATCACTAGGAAACAAAAACACTACACCTCCCCATGCTGAAACTAGAAATACATTGGTCTTTAAGGCCCAAAACCAAATTCTAGTCCTTAGGACCGAAGGGAGTAAAAACATTACTTTCTTAACCTACAAATGAAAAAACACTAGCATTAAGAGGAAAAAATGTCAAAAATGCTAGCCTCCAAGGCTAAGAATTGCAAAAATGTCAACTTCTCTAAGCCAGAGTATGAAAAACATTGTTGTCGAAGGATCCGAAAACAAAAATGCTAATTCCAAAAAGCTAAAAAACACAAATACGCTATCTTCCCAAGACTAGGAATAAAAAATGTTGGCCTGCCATGCCAGAAAACTACCAAATGCTAGTTCTCAGAACTAAGAAAAGCCAAATACATTACTGTTCAAGCAAGAAAAACCAAAAACACTACCTTTCTTAAGCATGAAAAATTAACATACGCTATCATCTAGGTAAGAAAAGCTAATTATGTTGCCTTCTAGGTATCTTAAACCCTACTACACTCCCTCTTGCAAGCAAAGGAATGAAAAAATGCTAGCTTTAAGGCTAAGAAAATTGCAAAGCATTGGTCCCTAGGATTGTGGAAAATAAAAAAACTCTACTCTCACAACCAAAAATAGCAAAAGCACTAACATACAAAGCTAGAAAAAATTGAAATGTTTCTTCTATTTTGTGAAAAACCAAAAAAAATGCTAAGTTATTATGGCCAAAATACAAAAATGTTGGCATAACTAGCTAAGAAAACAAAATACTCTAGTGCCTTCACTAGCCAAAATACATTAGTGGTACCTAGGGATTCAAGCTAATGATTCCCTTGCAAAGGGATTCATCAATCTCAACCAAAAAATTTATTCTACTTCCTCTACTTCCTTCATTACTACATGTTCTCTCATGGACCCATTCCTTCCATCCATCATTGTTGAATCTTGCCTGTTAGTTTCCACTTTTGACAAAAAAGAAACCTTGCACTTGAAAGACAAAATGACAAAGTAACAAATCTTCAATTATCCTTGGTTAAAATACTATGTGATGAGTTTCAACCATAATTGAACATGAGGTAGAGGAGTTGGGTTAATTTGTTGATCAATTTCAACTTCATAATTCAATATCACTCTTGGAAGGATAACATAATGGTAGATGCATCGAGTAGAATAACTAGAAAACTCTTTAGCCTCACTATCTTATCTAGCATAAGGGATGAGATTACCTCTCAATAAATTTCAAACCCTTAATACTTGGAACAGGTTACATCTCTCTTAATAGAGAATTAGTTATTCTTGATGGATAAATTAGGCTTGTTGAATTTTAAGAGTAGAGTGTATGTTTTAGTGTCCATATGATAAAAGTTACATGAGAAAGCTCACTTAAGTATCAAATCCATTCTAGAAGTAATAAGATATATCAAAATGTTAGGAAATATTATTGATGCTCTAATAAGAAGAATGATGTGGGTGAGCTTGTCACTAAGTGTTTGATTTATTAGCAAGTCATCTTTATCCTCACATCATTTAAAAGTGAAAGTGAAAAGTCATTGACATGGATTTTATCATTAGATTACCTCTTACTAAGAGTGGGAAGAAATCCATTCTTACGTGAAACACCAAAAAAAAATTGCATGTTATAATTATTTTTCATCATGTAGCCTTCACACCATGAAACCTAAGACAAAACTTCATTATCAATGTAAAGATTGTAACCCATGAGGGGTAATCTCACATATTTCATATGTTTGGGGCTGAAAAATGCCTCATAAGTGGTTAAAGCTTCATCCCTCAAGTGCAAAAAGTCATGTATTGTCTATATTTGGGTTTGGGGGGGCTCAAAATGCCTTTTGCGATGCAAAAAATGGCAATTTAATGGGTTTTATCGAAGGTATACACTTTTCTAAGCTATAAACACCTACAAGGGGTAGATCTCACCTACCCCTAGCATGAAGGAGTGTGGGTCACTTACTCCCAATGTGGAAGGGCAGACCTCGGCATGGAAGAATATGGTGGCATCTATGCTTACCATGGAGAATTTTGCAATCATCTATATCCAAAATGGGAGGCATAATCCTAACCCCCCNTGGGCCAGATTTCAACACTCCATTGACTTTAGTGTTGACCATGCACTCTAGTAAGGATGGTAGAATACCCATAGATGGTATACCCTTGTTACTATTTATAGTAAATAGAATGGTCATGNGCACTCCATTGACTTTAGTGTTGACCATGCACTCTAGTAAGGATGGTAGAATACCCAGTGTACAAGAACAAAGCTAGCATAGATGGTATACCCTTGTTACTATTTATAGTAAATAGAATGGTCATGGGGGTTTAGCACTTTCCATACATAGTAACCCTCCAAATTGGACATCCATCTCACCTACATGTGGTAGAAATTTGCAGCAATTTGTAGCCAATCTATCAACCGTTTACAACCCTAATCATAGCCCAAAACCTATAAAACAAATCCCAAACACAATTTTGAGGTTCCACACTTTAGCATTTTTGAGCATTTGGAAATTGTAGCATCTAGGAGCTCTTGCACACTAGAAAAACCTAGTCTCTTAGATGCCCCTCAACATGGAACCATTATAGCCTTGTAGCACCTCTTTACCCTATTGAGATTTTTGAGGTTTTAGTCTCCATGCAATACTCCTAGGATTCTCAACTCCTAGTATAGAACAATTTGGTAGCCAAATCCTTAACCTTTCTCAACCCCTCTAGCAATGGCCAACTTTGTAGATCTAGAGCAATAGTAGAGGAGGTTTGATAGCATTAGGAGTGGTAGGACATCTGGATCGTGGATTTGATTGCATTAGCTTCAATAGACCCTAAACCCCCATTAAAGTGAACCCCTTTTTCTCTTCCATGGGCAAATTTCATGTACACAACCCCTAAACTTATTCTTTATTTCTTAATAAAGTTTTAGAGTTTTATTTTTGTGTGCAATTTGTATTTGCTTTCTAGTTTTTAGATTTGCTTTCTTATTTTTTGCATTATTTTTTTTGCATTTCGTAAATTCCTAGGTGATTTGTTGGACTACCCAGGGAACCCTGAATCCCATTTTTTTGGAGGCCCTAGGGATTCAAGGTTGAGGCTACTACACCAGGATTTTCAATTTTTGAGTGATCAAATTTTTTAGTTGCAACCGTTTTCTAGTGATAGAAGGAGGTCCTCTGCCCAATTTCTACATCTAAATTAATTTTCCCTATTGCGAACATTGCCTTTTGTTTTAAAAAATCTACAATTTTGACATTAAAGTCTTTAAAACCTTCAAATCCCAACATTTCCACTCATAATAGCATGGAAGTTGCAAGTGATTGGGTTTTTGTAAATTTCACAACAATTGCTAGAAATTTTAAAGCTAGCATGGGTGTGTGTCAACAACCACCCCCCACCCCCCAGTGTGGAAGATTTGCCCTAGTGTGGAANAAGATCTATCCCAGCTTGGAAGATTTTCCCCAACTTAGAAGATCTGACTTAGCCTAGAATATCTACCCCAACATAGGTGTAGCTAGGAAGCCTAGTGTGGATGGGGTTGTTACCATCACTTGCCATATTTAGAAAAGGAGTATACCCCTTTGATAGCCCCCTTACTATTTATATTAAGTGACCCATTTTTAGTTGTCTTTGCCTCTTTTAATCATTTTTAAATTCCCCCTTACACTTGTTGCAACCTTTCCAAGCCATTTTCAGCATTGTAATCATGTCTTTCAGCTGATCAACCATACTACCTCTCAACCTAAAAAACATGGTATCCAGCCAAGATGCAGTTCATGTTTATGACCCAAAAGATCTTATGATCATAGAATGAAGGCAATTGATTAGGCAAAGAGGCAAAAACCCAGATTTCACAATTATTAATAAGGATTTCTATAACTTCCTTTGTGCCAAGATACAAGCTAGTCTATTGATACCATGCTCCAAATCCAATGCTAAGAATTAATTCAAAATCATACTCCAAGATGGGAAAGAATACATTCCATCCCCTTATGACCAAATCCCCCTCATATAATTTTATGCACAAATGCTCATACAACCCATAGAGGTTAATGAATTTAGTAAGAAAATTAGCTCAAAGGATTGGCAAGAGGAGGAAGAGGAGTTTGATGCCAAATAAGAGCCAAACACCTTCATTGGAAGTCTTTTCCAATCTTTGTCTCCTCAAACAACCACATCCAACTCCATGTCTCTTACCTCATCAATGGAATAACTCTCTTGGCCCAACTCTCCTCCTATCCATCCTACCATATTTGGGTCCACATCTATCACCATCACACACTAAACACAACCCGTGTCCCAATCCATCTTCTTAGTTTCATCGATTCTCTTTGACACATAACCTTACTTCATCTACCTAACCATGGTGATGTCTACCTCACCATCTCCCTTTGTCATACTAGTGGAACCCCAAGCAACACAAGCATCTCATACTCCTTTCATCCCCTTTGTACCCCAAGTTCCAACAAAAACATCTTTCTCCTTGTTTAGCCCACCTATGACCACCATAACCTAACCTCTTCCTTTGATATTGCAACCTATTGCAAGACCCCAAGCCTCATAGCTTCTTCCTCAATCATCAATGTAAATACCACAACCCACAAGGATGCTCCAAGGCTTGGATCAAGCTTTCCAAATGATTCAAGATCTTAATAAATAGCTACAAAAACTTAAAGCCAACACAACTCAAATATTCAAGCTTCTAGATTTCTACCAAGATGATCCTATAAGCCCTATAGTACCTCAAATAACCTTGCATGTTGGCCTACCTATTCCAAACTTCACCAAATACAATGGTGAAGGGGATCCCAAGGCACATCTAATAACATTTGGCCTCATATAATATTATGGATTTTTCCCATGTATCTCAAAGGAAAGACTCTAGATTTGTATCAAACCTTGCCTAGGGATTCTATGTCTTCCCTTGAGAATCTAATTAACTAGTTTATCAACAACTTCATATACAACTTAAAGCTAGATGCCACATTGAATTAACTAATGAAGGTGAGGTAGGGGCCACTTGAACTAGTTAAAAGGTTCATTCAAAGTTGGAACTCAACACTTAATGAAATCATAGATCCTATTTACTAAAACTCACCTCTTAGCCATCTACAAGGAAGTAGTAAATGACTTTATCAAGTCAAATTTGTACTACCCAGAGCCCTGGTCACTAAGCGAAGCCTTCTCACAAACCAAGAACATTAAGTAAGTAGCTAAGGTAAGTAATGATTTGGCCTATGTGGGCTATAAAAACCAACATGCAAGAAAGAATAGGGATAAAACCAAGCATGAACATACAACTATGGCTATAGTAGTAAAAGACACAAAATAAGAAGAGAGGATGGAATCACCACCATGCAACACATCCCCTAACTCATCACAACCATCCAATTCCTACAACCCAAATCAACCAAAACCAAACTTTGGATAGAAAGATAGGTTTAAGTACACAAAGTTTCCTTTAAAGCCCTCTAAGCTCTTAGAACAGTTACTTGGAAACAACTGTATACAACATAAGAAATTATCTAAAGAGGCTTGTAAGAGATACAATCATCTTTATGACATAGCTAGAGACCCAAAAATAGCTACCAAAGTACTTTAGACTAGATAGATATTTTCATTATCATCAAATGGCTAGTCATGATACTGATTTTTGCCTAGCATTATAGGATGATCTCCACAAGATTATAAATCATGGAGAGTTGGTGTTGAATGAGCCCAACTCTCCAAGAGCCAAAAACTCCTATACCATAGCCTCATTTACATAAACCAAATGGTTTAATACTCCTAGGGAACTATTTGTTATCAAAGTGCACCACAATCCCAAAACATAAAGCCTAGAGAGCCCTTCATCATATGGGTACCACCTCCTCTAGCCCCTACGAAGCCTTTTATCATACATGTCCTTCCTTCAATGGTATCAACTTCACAACATAATCAATGAGTTGCTAATCCTCCAAATCCTAGGTAACTATTCATTATCTAGATCCCTCTACCTTCAACAAGTAAGACCACAATGACCCATGACTAGTGCCCACCTATTGTGGCCAATAACTCAAAGGTTAGCAAGAAGTCATCTTCACAAAAATGATGAAAACAACTTGTCACCAAACCAAAAAAGAAAAAGCCCATTGAAAGTTGGCAACAAAAAAAGACTTCAAAACAAGCTACACTAAGACCAACTACACCCATGGACAAGAGGCCCAAGGCACATACATCACAACCCAAGCCACAAACCCAAGGGAGAATGAATGAGGTTAGAATTACTAAGGCTGAAACATCACAAGCCAAGGGAAAGAATTTCCATGCAACCATGGAACAAGCCAAACAGTCCCTTAAGCAAACTAACATGTTGTCAAACTCGTACAACTTAATCATGACCTCTCCCATGTATAGGGATGCACTAACTCAAGTGTTAACCTTCATCCCTATGAGCAGAGACATGCCCACCAATAAAGAGTTGATTATTTCAATCATTGAGAAAGCTTCACTTAGGGAAAATGGGCATCAACCCATGCTCAAATTTCATGATAGTGAAGTGAAAATTGATACTCAAAATGAAGAGGTTCTATCTGCTCCTCTCCTTATCACCATATGTGTTGGCAGATACAAGGTCCATCGTGTTCATGTAGATGATGGGATGGCCAAAAATGTGATACCATATTTTTTTGTTGACAAGTTAGGCCTAATTGAGAATACCCAAGTAACCACTACCTTAGCACTCAAGTCATTTAATGGCTTGAGAGTAGTATTGCGAGGTTCCATCACTCTGGATTTTGTAGTTGGTGAGTAATTCCCTACATCTGCTAACTTCCTAGTACTCAAAGAGACATTCAATTTCAACTTGATCTTAGGAAGACCATGGTTGGTGAAGCTTCAGGTAGTTTCATCTCTTATACATCAAGAGGTTCACTTACCATATTAAGGTGGAAAAATTGTGATCCATGGGGATAATGTATCACTGCCCTTAGTTAACTATGTGAACATTGACCAAGGTTTGGAGGTGGAATTTCAGGAGGAAACTCCCAACATTCAAATTGGGTGCCAACAATAAGGAAAATAATGATGCTAATAACATTACCTCTATGACACTAAGTGACCACTAAAAATGCATGCAAATGGCCATGCTAAACAAGAGAGATGGTAAGCATAGAATTGTACAAAAGAGATTCGTTGATCTGTCAAAGATCAAACAATAAGTTTCTAACAAGCACCTTATCCTCTCTCTTATTAAGGATCATTTTTTTACTTTCACAACATTGTATCATGTTTCACTATTGGTTTTATCCTTGTATGCTCTTTCAAGATCATCCCATAATTGTTAGACAACATATGGACTATGGCTCACTAAGGCCTAATACTGGCACTATAGCCCACTAAGGCCTAAAACTAACAACCTTACAGCCTGCCAAGGCCTAAAACTGGTGTTACCATATGGGATATAACATTAATACTCATCCTCTAGTGTCCACATAGCCTTGATCTGACCCCTGAGTGGTCCAACATAGCCTTAAACCCGTCTAGTCATCCCCGATAGCCTTGAAACCTTATCAAACCTAGATCTAGTTGATCTAAACTAAGGGGGATCCATCCACACTGCCCAACATTGCTAAAACCAACCACCTAGTTGCCATATTTTGACTCTAACACCCCTTGTCAGCTTTTGGTAAAATAAATTAGCCAAAAATAACTTAGTTTTTTTATCTAAACACCTTCCCCACATTGGTGAACCCCCAATCCATGCCACCTAGCATGGATCAAGCATGGGTGCCTAAGGGATATGCCATAAATCACTTTCCAAAGCCTTAAATAGCATAAAATGTACTTTTATAGTCTATATACCCTCCCATGGTCTCCAATAGTGATAGTTGCCGAAATTTGAGCCATTTTCACATATGGAATCTCTTTCATGCTAGTGAACCCCTCATCCACAGTGGCCAATGTGAATCTAGTATGGATAACCTGGGGGCATGCCAAAGAATCCATGTTATAGCCAAAAATAGTCCTAAAACCTACCCTAGTAACCCTACAACCCTATCAAAGCCTTCCAACCCTTCAAATGCCACAAATTTGTCAAAATGGTATAAAAGTATCATCCCTCTCTCATCCACACTAGGGCCACCATGTCTAGTGTGGAAAAAGGGAGGATGGTTGCATGAGGTACCTAGGAACCTCCAAACTAGTGGATTTTAACACCAAATCTTGACAATCAACATTAACAACCTTGAAGGCTAACATGCATGGTTGATTTGCTATGAAAAAATTATAGTTCTAACATTTTTGGTTGTTCCATGTTGGGGGAGACCTCATCCACACTAGCTAGCATGGATCCAGTGTGGATACAACTAGGGAGGCTCATGGGGGATCCCAAATACATCAAAACAATGACAAATTACCTTATACTTACACCAAAACCTTGTTAGCCCTTCTGGAAGCCACAAAACTTCTGGAAATCAATAAAAATCAACCCATTAAGTATTCTCCATGTTGGGGAGGATCCTAGCCATGCTAGGCATCATGAAGCCAACATGAAGCCAAAGGGATAACTTCTAAAACCACTTAGAAACCCTTTAAATTACCTAGTTTTGACAACAAGCCTTAGCCCTTAACCCCTACAGCCCTAGTAGCTTCAAAACCCTATTGAATCTTGTCAAAAGTGGCTAAAAGGTTAGATTCATGTGCATCCACACTGAGCATGCTAGCCTCAATGTGGATGGAAGGGGATGAAGCCAAAATTATTGAAATTTTCATGGAAATTTACTACTGGTAGCAACCCAACCCTTCCAAAAGCCACTAGACTTTTGAAAGTTAACCAAAATAGTTAAAAACTGTCCGCCCCCCTCCCCCCCCATGGTTCTCCACACTAGAGAGGATCCTATCCATGCTAGGTAGCATAGCCCCAACATAGAAGAAGATGGGTAAGCCCAAGAACCATCTTACAACCCTCAAACATACTAGATTTTGATCCTAGGCTACAACAATTGACACTAGTAACCCTGGATATGCACATGCATGACCAACACTACCAAAAAATAACAAAAAAATATGATCTCGTATCTATTCCATGCTAGGGGTCACCTCTTCCACACTAGCTAGCATGGATACTAGGGGTGACTCATAAATGACCCATAGACACCTCAAATTGATACTAGATAGCATTTTATGTATCCTAGAACCCTGTTTGCACCTCCTAGAGCCCTCAAACTTTGCAAAACTAATCATAAATAGTCAAAAACTATTTCCCTTTAATCTTCCTAGCTAGATCCACATTTTTCAACATGGATCCAACGTGGAAGAAAGGGGCTAACATTAAAAACCACTTAGGAATACTCAAAACTGTCAAATTTTGTTCTTAAACCCTAGCCCTTGACCTTGGTAACTTTAGGAGCTAACATGCATGGTTGATTATGGTTAAAACTAATCTAGATCTAAGATTTATAATAAATCCATGCTAGGAAAGGCCTCTTCCATGTTGAGTCCCCTTCCATCCATGCTAGCTAGCATGGAAATAAGGTAATGAAGCTTTAAAGCCTACTTTTTAGCCTTTTTAAACCTCCAAAGTGCTCAATTTTGATAGATCTAGCCCTACGCTACCTTGGGAAGGCCCCAAAACTCTAATTTTGATCCTCTGGATGCTATACAACACACTTTCATTGGTATCCACACTACCTCCATGTTGGCCATCATGGAAGACATTTTCAAGCTCTAAAGAAGGGTCTTAAAGGTTGAAACTAAAGCTAAAGCTAGTTCATTCCCTTCCCAATCAACTGCATCGACATGCAAGTCATCAAAAGTAAAAACAAACCAAAAAAATCTTGGGGAATTTTCTGGATGTTCCACCACATTGGGAAGCAACCCTTCCATGTTGGCTAGTGTGGAAGCCTTAAAAGCCTTACTTTTTCAGTTCAAATAGCCCAAAAATAGCCTCTATTAATGTTCAAAATTACCCAATAGCCTTGTAGCCTTAAATCATGTCTTGCTAAGGCCTAAAATTGGAAAAACCTAAACTTTTTTCACCAACAGTAGCCAATTTTTACCATATGTAGCTTGTTTTGCTTGATCTAACCTTATTCCATGATGTTTCGACTTATTTTGGACTTGTCTTGCATGGTTGAAATATTGATCTCGCATAGCCCTTATATAACTTCATGCTTCCTTGTATTCTCTTTGTTATAACCTTTGTTGATCCTTCTTTAGCCTTGGATTGGTGTCAAATGATGGGGTTTGACCTTCCCTAAGCATCGTTTGGTACCATGTGACCATGGCTCGCCAAGGCCTTACACTAGTAAGCTTGTAATCTTAGTTGATCATGTTTGACCTAATGTTTCATACTTCTATTGTAATTTAACTTGTTTTTCCTTTAGTTCACCTTTGTTTGGTCTTTATTCCATTTTATTTGCTTATTTTTACCCCTTATAACCTTCATCGACCACATTTAAACCTTTTTTGACCTTTGATCTGGTATATTTTGACTTATTTAAGCATTACTATTAATGTATTTTGGCATTATTTAACTATTTTATTACACAAGTCCCACTTGATGTGCTTATGTTGTTATGCAAATCAAGCTAAGAAAATGAGGAAGCAAACTTAACTAACCTTAAAGCCTTAGTAAATCCCTCTTGTGATGTTGACCAAGTTGACCTTATGTACCCAAAAATTGAGCCTTGAAACCATTGCACTATATAGCCATAATACCCTGATGTAGCCTAATGATCATTAACCTTGAAACCAAAAACATCACGGAGGGTTCCTTAGTCAAAATTCCCATCTAAGACCAAGATGGTGAGGAGAAAACAAATGAAACCAAGTTCTTTACTAGAACTTAAGCCTACTCATGACCTCATCAAGCCCTTACTATGCAACATTGAAGCCATCATATAGCCTTAATTATTTTTAACACTCACATGTTCACTTATAGTGTTGTTTATCATTATTGATAGGTTGCAACGAATTCTTGATGTTAATAAGTTTAATGACCTACAAAAAATGAGCTTTCATGACATCTTTGCATGATAGAGGGATATCTTTCTATAGCCTTTTAAGACCTTAAACCAGCAATATGGCCTTGCCAAGGCCTTAAACTAACACCCACGGTTCGCTGAGACCTTAAATTAGCACCATGACTTGCCATGGCCTTAAACAGGTACTAATGAATCATGATTTATTAGGCTTCGATATCAGACCCTTGATATCAAGTATGCGATATCACGACCTCACTAGAAATATAGAATACATGATATCGTGGTTCCTATGTGAGCCTATAAATACACAATTGGGTGCATGGGAGAGGATAGGAAAATTTGGTGTTAGAGTAGGATCTTTTTGTCAGTTTTCAATTCCTCTCAACCCTTTCCCCAGTGCATGCCCATAATGTGATGATTGTAATTGTATGAAACCTTTATTCGAGTGTGACATACTTGGACATGCACATGACTGGCAATAAAGATCAATATTACTTCATCATTACAGCATTCACTTAGTTTTAACTATTATTTATTGCTTTCTTACTTAATATCTCTTTACCTTCCTCTCCTATCCCTATTATTAAATGTGGAATGAGTAGGACTTAATCATGAGCATTTAAGTGTGACTACTTGGTATCCCAGTAATGTACATAGGACATGTGCTTGGTAATCCCAGTAGTAGTACATGAGGTCCAAGATGTGTATAGATGATTAAGGATGAATGCTCATTGCACTTAGGCTAGCTTAGATTCTCTCATCCCATTCCCTCTTAGCTTAAACAAAGTTATTTTCCATTGCCTCTAGGAGTAGCACTAGTCTAGGACCATATCATACACCTCAATCTGAACTAAACCATACATGACAAAGCAAATACTAGTCTAGGTGGGAAGACAGTGAACTGCGATCAACATGTAACTATCTAGATACCACAACTAGCCCATCTATGAAGTTTGACTGGATCGTGCATGAATGCTCCTATTCATATGGTTGAGTGTAGGGTACCTTGCCACTCATCATTGTACCCCCACGACTGAATGAAAACTTGTCCTTGAGTTGAACAAAATAAGAATAAGCCCCATTGATTACATAGTGGATAGGTATGGGATTATTGATTGACTAGGAATTTATTCATGCTACAGTGGAGGATTGCACATAACAAAATTGGGACATGGACACAAAATTACAAAAGTATAAAAATTTGTTAGAACTCATGTTCCAAGTGGCGGTGGCTCCTCCATGGGTGCCTTTCCTTTGTCCTGCACACTAGGCTTCTAAGATTGATACCATTGAAGAAGCACCTAATGTTTCTCCTCTTCTATCTGAGGACTATGAGCCATCCATGCTGATGATGTTTGATGGAGTCAGCACTTCCCATGGACACAGTAGCTGTAGGAATACTTAATTGGCCTTGACATGCCATGCTACAAATAGCTGTCATTCCTCTTCATAGGCTTGGGCCCTGACCTCTCCACCTTTTTCTTGGCTAGATTGTGTAGTGACAGGAGTTCCCTGCAGGGGATGGTGCTAGTTATTTAGATTATTTACATCATACAAGATCACTGTAATAGAGTATTAACAATATATCTTTTAGAAAGAAGTAATTGCAAGAAAAAGTATTAATGATATAACTAGCACCATCCCCATCAGGGAACTCCCGTCATTACACAATCTGGCCAAGAAAAAGGTGGAGAGGTATTCCTATAGCTACCATGTCCATGGGAAGTGATGACTCCATCAAACATCATCAGCATGGATGGCTCATAGTCCTCAGATAGAAGAGGAGAAATGTTAGGCACTTCTTCAACGGTATCAATCTTAGAAGCATAGTGTGCAAGACAAAGGAAAGGCACCCATGGAGGAGCCACCGCCACCTGGAACATGAGTTCCAAAAAAGTTTTGTACTTTTGTAATTTTGTGTCTGTGTCCCAATTTTGTTATGTGCAATCCTCCACTGTAGCATGAATAAATTCCTAGTCAATCAATAATCCCATACCTATCCACTATGTAATCAATGGGGCTTGTTCTCATTTTGTTCGACTCGAGGACAAGTTTTCATTCAGTTGTGGGGGTACAATGATGAGTGGCAAGGTACCCCTACACTCAACCATATGAATACGATTGTTCACGCATGATCTAGTTGAACTCTACAGAGAGGCTAGTTTTGGTATCTAGATAGTTACATGTTGATTGCAATTTGTTGTTGTCCCACCTAGACTAGTGTTTGCTATTTCACGTATGGTTTGGTCCAAAGTGAGGTGTATGATATGGTTCTAGACTAGTGCTACTTCTAGAGGCAATGGAAAATAACTTTGTTTAAGCTAAGAGGGAATGGGAGGAGAGAATCTAAGCTAGCCTAAGTGTGATGAGAATTCATCCTTAATCATCCATACACATCTTGGACCTTGTCTACTACTACTGGGATTCCCAAGCACATGTCCTAGGTACACTACTAGGATACCAAGTAGTCACACTTAAATGCTCATGATTAAGTTGTACTCATTATGCATTTAATAATAGAGATAAGAGAGGAAGGTAAAGAGATATTAAGTAAGAAAGAAATAAATAACAATTAAAACTAAGTAAATGCTACAATGATGAAGTAATCTCAATCTTTATTGCTAGTCATGTGCGTGTCCAAGTACATCACAC
Organism: Gnetum montanum; assembly: GCA_015680685.1. Classification (NCBI taxonomy): domain Eukaryota; kingdom Viridiplantae; phylum Streptophyta; class Gnetopsida; order Gnetales; family Gnetaceae; genus Gnetum; species Gnetum montanum. Next base: position 2,097,021 of record MNCI01001065.1, read on the forward strand.
TCGAATAAAGGTTTCATAAAATTACAATCATCACACTGCTGGCATCCACTGGGGAAAGGGTTGAGAGGAATTGAAAACTAACAAAAAGATCCTACTCTAACACTAACTTTTCCTATCCTCTCCCATGCACCCAATTGTGTATTTATAGGCTCACACAGGAATCACAATATTATGTATCTAATATCCCTTGTGAGGCCATGATATCATGTACCCGATATCGAGGGTCCAATATCAGACCCTAACAAATCATGGTTCATCAGGTACCATGTCCCACCATGGTCTTAAATTGGCAACATTGGTGACTTGGGTAGCTTGGTTATATTCTCAACTATATGAACTACAAACTCACCAATTCCAAGTGCTTATCAAGGGGGTAGCAAAAGAATAAGGATAAATAACCAAATGGGAGAATGTTGAAAAATCTCAACAAGACCAAAATCTCAAAATAACATAGGTCCATGAAGAGGAGAAATCAACTCACCTCACGAAGGTGGAATTATCTTTTCCAATACTACAATCACTAGAGGAAATTGAGGTAAAGATCAATAAGATGACAGAATGGGTACATGAAAAATGTGAAGAATATGCCAACATTATTAGAGGTGGAACCACACATGATCACTCTAATAACCAGAATAAACAAAGGATGCCAAACTTAGAAATAGGGAAGAACATCATTCATCAATCAGAACGAAGGGCTGAAAATAATAAGGATAGGGACTCAACTACCAATCATACGTATCAATGTAATGTTTGCCTATATGATCACCCCCAAAGGCTAATGCCCAATCTTGTCACATTTACATGAGCATTAGGAAGGAATGCTACATCCATATTTCATACAAAAGTACCATGTTCAACCATGGTGGATGAACCCCTAGTCGTGGGGGAGGCCATCACCAAATAGACTACACCCATCATACTAGCTAAAACCAAGTGCTTATTATGTTCAACATCCTATTTCTCCGACCATATCAACATCCTCTACTTCAACTCATCATTATCATTCTCCTGAGTACTATCAACCCACGTCCCCTCCCACAACATCACCACCTCATGTTCCTTACACTTCTCCTTGCCCTCAATATTCTCATCCTTCACCTCCTTCTACATCACCACTAGTAGCACTAGATGGTTTTGCACCATAGCACCAACCCATGAATGTTACTTGTGTTGCTACTCTCAACAGTAGTGGAAGTCCTAGGTCCTCCACAATGTAGAAAGCATCCTTTCTTTAGGCATGGCCGTAGAAAGAGATATCATGGTTCTGAAACCACTGCATCCACCAATTCAATGCTATGGTGCATCTGCCCCCTTGAACTTAATGCCTCCTATTACCTTATCCGGGCCACCAATCAACACTCCAAAAACCATGTGACCCAATGAATATGACCACATAGGGAGACATAAATCCTTGCATACCATCTTACAGTCACAGGTGCCATAGTAGGTCAGATCCTTATCACATGATCACATCTTATAATTTGCACCACTATGCCTACTTTAATCAAGTGTGTGAACCACAATTTTGGGTACATTCTTGCCACCACATCAAAAGATACCTAGTGGTTTGGATATGACCATATCCCAATGTTTCCAACATGCATGGATTCAAATTTTTCATTTATTAATTGTAGCCATGCTCAAAGGTTTAGTCATGGGGGATATCCTTCATTCTAACAAGAAGAATTAGTAAATGTTTTTCCTTTTCTTTGATTTTACAATTTTTTTTTTTCAATTTTTTTTATTTTCAATTTGTCATTTTATCTTTTTGAGGTTAATCTCATTGGTGAATAAAATACTCATGTGACTTATTGGTTGAGGTGTTGTTCTATGCTATCAAGTCTCA
>MNCI01001065.1:2099558-2134733 GCA_015680685.1 Gnetum montanum
ATTACACATCACCACATCATCTTATACCCTCCAAGTATTACATTGCTAAAATTATCCTTTCCCTTATCATAATTTTAATTCAAACATTCCTATGTACTACTACATGTCCTTTTTTCTCCCTCCATTCAAAACTTCATTGTAAAATTCCACTTCATTAAACTTTTGGTGCCTTTAGGTCTCTTTGATGTTACCCTAGATCTTTCGAATTAACCTTAAATCCTTCATTTTTGGCCTTGGAAGTTCAAAAATTTATCAATTTTGTCAAGTACCCTATTTCAGAAGGGATGCGATATCAGGTACTCAGTATTGTGTCTGACGTGATATCGCATCTACAAAAACTATATATATGGACCCCCCTCCCTCTGCCCCCCCTCCCCCCACACACACATCAACATCATTTTTCACTTTTCATGCAAGGGGAGTTGTTGCAATTTTCTTCCATGAATTTTCAACCTTGTGCACCTATCATTCAAACATCAATATCTTGCTCATTAATGATCTAATTCTCATTCTAATCAAACCTACTTAAACCCAGAGTGTTTAACTTAGTCATGGGGGAAGGGTACACTCCAAGTTGCATGTAGTTTTTTTCAAAATTCATCATTACTCGAAGGATATCATAAGGGGTAAGTGACCTTAAGAAATGCTAAAAACCTAAGCCAAATTAATTTTATTTCTTCATCCAAACCATGAAAATTATTTTTTTGGAGTCACCTAATCCAATTGGGCTCAATATCAAAAAATTTAGGAGAATTTTCATGAAAATTTCTAACTCTGAATCACACTAGGCAAGAAATGAATCCATTTAAGGCAATGAGTAAGGTGTAAATAAAATTTTGTAAATGGCCTTACTAATAGTCGATCCTATGTGATTGTAGATGGCCCCTAAATGAGGACAACAAGGAGGACCCTCTTAGGGTGCATCCAAATAACCAAGGAGAGGCAAAGGCCAAGCACCTCCCGAAGAACATGCAAAGTAGGAGGCACAATCATTTAGCATTCATCAAAAACCTTCTATCACTGCATAATCTGGGCATGCCGAAGGTGGAGAAGGTAGGGTACCTAAACAAGGACAACATCTCATGTTGTCTCTAGAATGCATTTAGGTAATTCAGGAAAGGTCCATGTTAGTAGTAGTGATTATGGAACTCAATTTTGGATCTTTTACTGAATTTTCCCTTAAGTCTATCAAAGATCAACTTAGAGGGTCTCCATTGTGGCCTATTCTCTTAGAGAGTGGCAATTGGTACCTAGGGGAGACGTACTAATATTAGCACAACAAGGATAAAGGCACCACAATTGATATTGGTGGGATTTCTATTGATTTATCTACCAAGGCCATTTCAAAAGTTTTGAACCTTTCGAACACAGGGCCCAAGGTTGCTCACCTGTCCATTCGCTCTGATGCTGATGCGCGAAAGATATGGTTAAAAAGGACGTACAGAAAGGAGGATAAAACATATGGAGAGCTCACACTTGAAGAGAGGATCTATTTTAAAATTGGCACATATCATATTTTCCCAACAAAAGGACTGAATAGAATTTCCACCTATGCAACTAGAGGAAATGTTATCTTGATGGGCAAGATTGATGCCAACCTACCCCATCTATACATCACAGAAATTTTAAGGAAATTTGAAGAATGTAAGATAGAGAAGTTTGCATTACCCTTTCCCTACCTAATTAGGAAGCTATGTCGACATGCTAGAATTCTGGGGTACACCAATGACATCCCCAAAAAGGCTCAAATTGCCTCATTTGCCAAATTACAAAAACCACCAGCACTAAGGAAAGATGTTGGTAAGACACTAGAGCCTAAGCAAGAATAGATGATTGGGCACACTGCATCTCAAACTGTAGGACCCAGCCAACTTCTAGACACATGGCCTAATCAATAATAGGAAGCGGGGCCTAGCACAAAACCCATAGGCTAGCAAGACCAACCACCACCGCTGCCATAAGACTATCGACCATCAATGAGCCATCACTAAAATAGTCAGCTACAGAAGCTTTGATGAAGCAAACCTCTTCAAGATCATTGATGATTCCATATAGCCCACAGTCTCAATTGATCATGCATGGGGTAAGGTTTCCATCCAAACAAAAGGAGGAAGATCGCACTGGTCACAACAGATCTCTGGAAATGCTACATCTTTTAAGTGCAGTTAGAAACTGGTGAAGGCACCACAGTAGTGGTTATGCAACACTAGAATGCAGTAGGAGTAGCAAAAGTGGTTGCATATCACATCAAATAATTATTTAATGTTCCTATTGTTCCACTAGTAGATTTTACAAAAGCACATGATGCTCAAACCTTGGTTGGCCCCTCAATGACTCCTACTGATCATGAGGATGTTTTGGATCGGTTGCTGTAGACAAGACAAGTTATGATGTCCTTGTTTGACATCCCTCAAGATTTCATAGCAACACAGTCAAATCTCATCTTTACAAAAGGGAATCTAGTCATGGCAAAGGTTCAAGCCGAACATGCAAAGGAGGAGTTGAAAAGACTCCAAGAAAATTTCGTTACCTTACAAGCTACACAACAAGATCTATCCCAATTCATTCCTGTAGACCAACTAGAGTGCTTTTGGATGGAGTAGCTAAATAAATTTCTAGAAGAGAATAAAAGAGTGGTGGGGGAAAAAGAGAAGCCCTATTGGGATGCTTCAAAGGCACAAGCTCAAACATATGCACATGTCGAAGCACTCAAAGCCTTAGAAGAAGAAAATAAACAACCCGCTACCAAAAACCTCTGATTGACCACAATAGAAAAACAAAAAAGTGTTCTCGAGGAGAATTTTTAGCATATGTGAGAACAGTTAATAAGGGTCAACTAGGACATGAACCACTTAGCCAGGAAAAATAGAACCCTCCCAATGGAGGAGGTACATGCAATCCATTAGAAGATGGCCATCAAAATAAGCACATGGCAGAATGAGGCTAAGCGACATAATAAGCTAAAAGAGAATTTTAGAGATCAGGAGGGGATGTACAAGAAAATCATCAAGAAAGAAATCCACATAGCCAAATCTCACATTAACACTCTTAGCACCCAAAATGCTGACTAGCAGGCCATATTGGATACTTATGCTTTCACCCACTAAGTAGAACTAAAGATCTAAGATCTGCAAATATAAGATCTCACTGAGTACATGGAGTTGGCAAACCTATGATATGCCAACTTGGCCATGTTGACAGCAAGATGCCTAAGGACAAAATTAGAGAAACAGGTAGCAACCACCTATGCTAAGTATGAAGTGGAATTTGCTGAACACAGGAAGACACTGCAAAGATTAGAGGTAGAAAATTATAAATTAGAGATGGTCAAGACCAGCTACCAAGGACAAAAGGATGTCATAGCAGATTTGGCTCGACGGCTCATAGACTACCAAGAATGCAAAGACAAAGCTAGAGCCTATGAAGAGAAATGACAGTTGTTTGTGGCTTGGTACGTTAAGGCCAATCAAATGTTTCCACAACTACCATGCCCATGGGAGGTGCCAACTCCATCAAATATCATAACATCAGCATGGATGGCATAGGATCCCCAGATTGAAGAAGAAAAGCTCCAAGGACTCCTCCAGAGACATCCATTTCCAAAACCTAAAGCACAAGACAAGAGGAAGAGGCCCATGGAAGAACCACCACCACGAGCAACCACATGAGTTCCAACAATTTCATCTCTTGTAATTTTGTGTCTGTGTTCCAATCTTGTTTTGCTTAATTCCACACTATGGCATGAGTAATTCCTAGTTAGTCAATAATCCAATACCTATCCATTGTGTAATCAATTGAACTCGCTCTTATTTTGATTGTTTAACTCAAGGATGAGTTGTTATTCAATCATGGGGGTATGATGAATTATGGGTTGCTAGGCCCCAATATTGGATCCTTGATATCGGGTACGCGATATCGTAGCCTGGACAACGATATCGAATACACGATATAGTGATTCCTGTGTAGGCTTATAAATATAGCATTCAAGCACACAAGAAAGAGAGAAGTTGGTAAGTTTAAGAGTAGAGTCTTTTTGTTAGGTTTCAGTTAGTTTCAGTTCTTTCCCTAGTGCATGCCCATAATGTGATGATTGTAATTATACAGAACCTTTGTTTGGGCCTGATGTACTTGCACATGCACACAGTCAATAATAAAGATCGAGATTACTCCATCATTATAGCATTCACTAAGTCTTTAATTGTTTAATTATTGATTATTTATTGTTTTCTTAGTTAATATTTCTTTTATCATCATTTACTATTTCTATTATTAAATGCAAAATGAGTACATCGTAATCACAAACATTTAAGTGTAACTACTTAGTAACCCAGCAGCATATCTAGTAATGTATTGAGTAATGAGCACTTGGTAATCCCAGACGTAGTACACAAAGTCCAAGATGCATATGGATGATTAAGGATAGATGCTCATCGCACTTAGGCTAGTTTAGTTTTTATTTCCTATTGCTTCTTAGCTTAAATCATGATTATTTTTATTGTCTTCAAGAATAGCTTAGTGTTAGGAATCACATCATACACCTCACACTAGACTAAACCATACATGACAAAGCAAATACTAGTCTAGGTGGGAAGACAGTGAACTACGATCAACGTGTAACTATCTAGGTGCCACAACTAGTATGTCTGTGAAGTTCAACCAGATCATGCGTACACGCTTGTATTCATATGGTTGAGCGTAGGGGTACCTTGCTGCTCATCATTAAGAAACATTAAATCATTATTAAATATGAAATCTTTCATGTGTCCTATAAAGTAATCATACAAGTTTCTCTTAGTAAAAATATAAATAAAATGTTATTAAACTTTTTTCTAAGATTGGATATCTCAATATTTTGGTAATTAAAGGCTTGTTATTCTTTTTAATAACACTTACAATGAGTAGCTAAGTAACCCTACATCTAGCCATCCAAATTACATGTGTTCATGCACAATCTGATCAAATTCCATGGATGGGACTAGATGTATGCATTGGATAACCAAGCACTAAGATGCTAATCATTGTCTTTCCAATCACACTTATAAGGGTTCAAGTTGTATGATTAATTATGACTAAGACATGATTATATTATTATGATTATTAAAATATGTAAAGTATTAAATATTTATTCAACTAGTATAAGTGCAAGAAGTAAATCTAATATAGCCTAGAATGAAGTATGAGTTCCTAATTCACCATACACATCCTAAACATGCACCAATACTATAGGGCTATCAAGTGCTTTACCACTAGGCATACCAAGTGATCCACTATTGGGATTATCAAATAGTAATACGTTTATGCTTAAAACCAATTGTATCCATGCAAATCAACTAAGTGTAGGTGAATTACATAATTGATTAGCTCCATGAAAAGTAAATGAACCCTCAAAGTAAATTGCAATGAAGTAAATCAAAATGCTAATCCATGTGTTACATTAAATAGAATAAAGCTTAATTTTATTGTTTCCATGAAAGTGTATTCAAGTACATCATGCACTCAAATAAAACTCTATATAATTCATTTAGTCCATGTTGCAGGCACTTAGAGAAAAAATTTCAACTTCTACAATGCAAAAGTGTAAGAGTCTGGCAAAGGAAATGATTAAATAGTGTCATAAATATGATGGGTATGTGCATTTATATAGGCATTAATGGAAACTTCATTAACGTTAATGCATTGATAGGTCATATGCAACATTGAAACATACATCAACAACATTGACAAATTTATTAGTTATTATACCCCATGACTAACTAAAATCTTATCCTCAAGTAAACAAAGGTATGACTAATTGGATTACAAAATTTGGAAATTATGAAACTAAATTACTAATTAACTAACTAACTATAACTTGAGTGTCACATGATAGAAAAAATTATTCACATGCTTTTACAATTCAACTTTGATAAAATTGGACTTGATCAACATGTATAAGAATGGTCCTAAGACAGATGCTCTAAGTGATGCTAAGAGGTGATGAATCCTACTATTCTAGATTTAGTTCCTTCTACCTTGGTGTTGGTAGTTCTTTTGGTTGCTCAACTACTATTGTTACTACATCTAAAAGCTAAAAGGAATCTAGTAGTACCTTTATATTCACATACCCACTTCTAACATCATTTATGATATAGGAAACTTTTTGCTTAGATCCTATGGTATTAATACTAGTTAAGGGTAAGGAAAATTAGGAAACAGTTTCTTGACATTGACAAACCATGATGTGAATTACTTACATTCAATGTTGAACACTTACACTATGTTTTATAACTCCTGGTGGTCTACCATTCCCTTAGCCTAGTTCTCTATGATTGCTCACTAAGCTTCAAATCTTACCTTTAGAACCTTAAGTTCCACATTATCTATTTTTGGTTTTTTGATGGTCTCTTTGTGGAGCTTGAACTTAGCCTCATACAAGAGGTGTGAGCTAGCTACTTGCTTTTTAAGTTCTAACTATAGTCTTCCAATAGTTAACATTACCAAGTCTACATAGCAAAGGTTGGTAACCTCTATATACTATGTTATCTCTTCAATTTATAGCTCCTTCAAGTAGATCTCTACTTGATTATAGATATTGAGCCTATCAAATATGAGTTGTCAAGTATCATCATGTTGTTACAATTGCTAGAGAGCATCATTCATCTTCATCATGACCAATTGGGTTTTTTTTTCATTAACTTCTTTAAATATGCTCACTTAGTCTCTCTAATGAATTTTCACCTTCTCATACTTTAGGGTCTCATTTTTCCAAGAAACAATCTTGATGGCTAAATTTCTTACGGCACACACCATTTGCATTAAGATATTTTTATTTTTAACTCTAAAGTATCTAACATCTTGGTTTACCCTAGTAATTTATTCCTGGTGACACTTAAGGTATTCCTCTAGTTGTTCTTTTTGCATCTTCATCTTAAGCAAACATTGATTTTTCTTGGTTCGATGTTTATTTTCATTTAGCATCTTAGCAAGCTCCTTGTTTGTAGCATTCATTGTGATATCTACCAATGATGTATCCCAAATGACTCTCTCTTTCTCATCATTAGACACCTTTAATTTTTTCTAAAGCTCTTGAAAAGCTTCATCTCTAGTCAGTTCTAGTCATAAGATAATAGAATCAAACAAGAAATCTCTTAATTGCACAACTTCATTTGCCAATCATTGATGAATGTTGTAGCTTCTTCCAAAAACTCTTTTACAATGACCAATTTACCCCTTATCTCCATTAGTATGGACTAGATCACTGAAACATCTTTTGGAATATCAAAGACATGTGAAATTAGTTGCCCAGTACCCACTAGTCTCTCCATTACCTCTTCATACTAGGCTATAGTCATCCCCCTAAATTTGATTCTTATAGACACTTGAATGTTTTCCATAGCAACAATGTCTAGCATAGGTGCCATATGAACCTTCAATTCTTCTCCTAGCTTATCTACCATCATCTCCTACCTTGAATGATTACCATGGTGATGCCTTCCCATTCTTCTAATACCACAAGAAAAGTTTTGGATCACCCAAAATTTCTGAAACTTATTCAAATGGTAGAAATACCATAACTTCTCCTATGATCAAGTTAGCACAAATAGTGGTTTGAGTTCTTTTTGTGGAGATAACGTTTTTCAAATCATCTAACAACTAGTTAATGGTCCTTTTAACCTCATTAAGATGACTTATGACTAGATAATAGTTTGTTTACTTACCACCACTAGGTTCCTATAGTTGCACATCTCTGAGTAAGCTTAGGCATTTTTCAATGCCTACAATGTCCTTGGATGATGATATTGATGCCTCTTCTTCAAGTTTTAAGGTGTCTTCATTTTTATCATTTTCTACCATGATGCAATAGGAGCTCTTTGAAGTACACCATTTGCATATCAGGCCATCCCTCCTTTCTTACAAATTTTTTTTGATCAATCATGGAAAGGAAAGTATCTTCCTACCTTTTTCATTTTTCTTGAATCTCTTCTCAATTTCTAAGAAAATAAATTAGGTAAAGTTAATTAGAAATTTCCCACTGGGAGTTGCACATGCCCTCACAGAGATGATGTAACTTGCTAGGTTGTATCATTGGATTGAGGTGATGCACTATTATCTTACATTATATCCTTTCTACTTTAGTTAGGGGGTCGTGCTCTTTATGATTAGCACCATTACACCTTTATTGCCATTCTTTTTTTATTTCTACATTTGACTACATATACATCTTTACAAGCTTTGCCCCTTCAATGGATAATCCTAAGGCATTTGCTATGGCCTCCACTAAATAACAAATGGTGATGCCTTTAATTTTCATAATCATATCTCCTTGGAAATTATTTTGGAAAAGGTGGATCTCATCAAGGTACCATTCTAAACTATTGAAAATGATGGACCAAAGCAAGGATAGTTGTAATAGGGTTCAAACTTCTTCAAGTGAAAATTCCAAAAATGGTCCAAAGGTTAATTCTTTGTCAATCATGCTTTTGACTTTCTTACTTTAAACCTTCTCTAGGAATTCCTTCATGAGCATGGCCTCTAGGCTTGGCTTGGGCCTAGGCACTTCATCCTACCTAAACTACTCTATTTCTACTATGGGAATTTTATGAACAAACTTTGACTCAAGTTCTTCGCCCAATGGGTAAATTTCATATATCGTCGCAACTACTTATTCTACTTTTAGTTGTTGCATCTAGTACTATTATCCTTGCCCTCCTCTTTGGCACTTTTTCCTAAGCTGTGAAGGCCCACTCACTTGGGGACCTCATTTTAATATCATTTTTAATCACATAGATGACCTTTGACTTATCCTTAGCATGGATACAAGTGTTGATACCCTTCGATCATTTCTTAGTTGGTTAAATTCCTAAAAAATATGACATTAATATCCCTAAGTAATCACAGCCTTATGATTTTGAGATTCTAGAATAGATAAGTGATGAGTGGTGAAGGTACCCCTATGCCCAACCATATGAATCACAAAGCATTCACACACGATCTAGTCGAATTCCATGGACTATCTACTTTCCAATGCACTAGTCTTCTAGGAAGTGAATCTTGCTCTAAGTTCATTCGTTGTCTTCCCAATTATACTTGTGAAGTACAAAGGTATGGTTAAGTGTAATCAAGGCATATGATTTTTATCATTTTATGTTTTATGGTTTTGTTGCTTAAATAAAGAGAGATGAAGTAATTTAATGACTAATTTAATTTAAATAACTAGTCTCTAGCTAGTCTTAACATAAGCATCTAGTCCCACTTTCCATACACGTCTTGAACCCATGTATCCACTACTAGGTTACCAAGTGCTACACTACTAGGCACACCAAGCAATAACACTACTAGGATTACCAGATGAACACATGTTTATGCTCGAAGCGATCATACTTATGTACTTAATATATTTAGCTTAATTAATTAAAGTCTAATTTAGCTTAATTTAGATTAATTGATTAAATATTTAATAAAAACAATGAATACATAAATAAAAAATTAAGCTATCCAAAATGCTACAAGGTTTATTAAGAAGCATGTCTTTATTACCGTACATACTAGTGTGGTTCAATACATCAGTGCTTGAATAAAGATCCATACACTCAATGACTCCTACTGCAAGCACTTGGGGAAAATATTCTAACTTTCAAATAGACAACCTACAAGATCTCTACTACTACTATGACTTGAATGCCCATAAACATGGCTAAGAGCTCATATTTATAGTTTTTGCTACAGTACTGCGTCAACAAGGCCCCATAGACATAGCAAATGCTACATCGATGTGGCCTAGTTGACAGGGCAACACTATGTAAATGAGGCCCCATCAATGAGGCCACATCAATGGGGATTCATCGACATGACACATTGATGCTCATGATATCCCCAGAACTAAATAAAAACTCATCCTTGAGTTCCTTTACAAAATTGGGAAGGCATGGGATTATTTATTAACTCTTTAACAAAAAAAATTGACTTGACAAAACTAAGTGCCCAAGTGTACAGATCATACAGATTACAAAAAATTTTGGTGTTCATGACACAAAATTGAACACCATGACATGACTCTACAAAAATTTAGATAACACATCCTCTGATTACATGAAGACGGTGAAGAAGATCAAATAGTCCAAGGTGGTGGTGGCTCTTGAGGATCTGAAGGACCTTCGCCAGGTCCAAACACATGCGATAGCTGAGGTGGCTATGGCTATCTTGCTACAATTGCAAACTTTGATGGAAGGTGAAAGACATCTAACAATGCCTTCATCTTCTTCTCCTTACTCCGGGGATCATTCACAGTACATGCATCATCACCAATGTGGGTTGGAATGGGGACATTCCATAGATAGGACATGATTAGGAACATCTCCTTCACATTGATAAACCAACACCAAATTGCTTGCATTTGATATCAAACATCCTAACTATGTTTTATAGCTTCTGATAGTCATTCATCCTTCTGGCCAAGTCCTTAGTGGTTGATTATTGATCAATGAATCATGCCTTGAGAACTTCAAGTTCAACGTTAGCCACAACAAGCTTGTCCTTGGTGTCCTTGTGGTGCTTGAACTTAGCCTTATACAACAAGTACAAGCTGGCCACCTATTTTTTGAGCTCTGACTGCAGCTATCCAATAGTCAACATGGCCAAACTTGCATAACAGAGATTGGCAAGCTCCATATATTCCATCATCTCCTCAATCTATAACTCCTTTGTGTGAATTTCTTCCTTGTTGTAGGCATCTATCCCATCAATGATGGGTTTCCAGACTTCTCTACCTTGTTGGAGTTACTAGAGGGCTTCATTTACTTTTGCCTTCACCAACTGGATGTATTTTTCATTTACCTCCTTCTGTAGAATGGCCTATTCTCTGTAATGGTCTTTGACTTTCTCAAATTTGAGAGCTTCAAATTTCCAAGCAACTATCTCGATTCTAGTTTTTTGGCAAAGGGAATGCACCTCCTCCATGGAGAGATTCCTATTTTCTACTATTAATCTCCTCAATTTTGTAATTGCTTTGTATAGTTGCTTCTACTATTGATGGATAAAATCTGTTTACTATTGCTTATGCACATCAACATTTTGTAGGTGATGATTTTTTGTAGTTAAGTAGATATTCTCTAGGTGGGTCTGATCCAAGGTCTTCTGAATCTTGTGCTATGTGGACTCTTCCAAGGATTAATAAAATACCAATGTCTCCATTGCACCCTCAACTCCTTTCAGTTTAGAGTAAAGTTGTTGCATAGCTTCATCTCTTGTCAGTACCAGGTTGAGAAATGTAGAATCAACAATCTAGGCTCTTAGTTTGGCAAATTTCATAGCTAAGCGTTCATTCCACTCCTTGGCTATTTCAAGTTGTCTCTCCAATATGATGTTTTTTCCCCTTGCCTCTAGCAGCTTCAACTGGGTTGTAGTGATGTTGTCTGGAAAGTCAAAGACATCTAAAAGTAGTTGCCTAGTTCCTACCAGTCAGTCTAGTAGTTCTTCGTGTTACGCCACATCTAGTTTGCCACTTGTAGTTCCTATGGACATCTACACATCTTTGAGTGTAGTGACATCCAATGTAGATGCTACAAGTGCATTAAGATTCTCGGTAATACAATTAGAATCACTTCAGCTATGGTCTCTTGCCCTTGGTGCCACATCACCAATAAAAATACCCCTTCACCCTTCTCCAAGTGCATTGAGAAGGTCATAGTGTTTCCAGAGATTTCTAGGAGTGACTATTATTCTGTGAGAGATACTGTGACCTCTCTAGCACTTGGATTCAATTGCATAGGTAGCTACATTATTTGGGCTAAGAAAATGGATCCACCCTCACCCATCAAACTAATTATTTGAGCCACCTCATTGAGGTAACTCATTGCTAATTTATAAACAAATGAATCCCTGCCACTTGTGCCTACTCGTTGCTCTTATTCACTCAAGAGCCATTCTCTGTATTCTCACAATCGTTGGACAATTGCAATGATATTTAAAACCATTATCTAAGTGGCAAGTGGAGGTGGTGGTCACTACTCTTCTTCTTGAGTTGTGGTCATGGGAATCTTATCCTTCATTATTTCCACCCAATTGGTAGCCAGAACAATTCTGATAGTATCATTGGTGTAACGAACTATCCCTCCCCTTCAATAGAGTTTCTTAATGAGGCATGGGAAGGGGAGTGTCTTCCTTCCACATTCATTTTCTTTAAATTGTTTCTCCATTTCTAGATAGATCAACTATAGAATGTTGACCAAGAATCTCCCACTCATAGTGATACATGCTTGGGCAGAGAAGGCAGTGATTTTACTTGGCCTCACCATCGAATTAAGGTGGAAGGTCAAAATCTTATAGTAAATCCTCTCTACTAGTGTGAGTGCATCAAACTCCTTATAGTCGATGCCATAGCATCATTGCACCCATTCTTTCTTGATACTAGGATCTACCTACATTGGAATCTCAGTAAGGTTTGTCCTTGTTTTAGGCAACCCAAGCACTACAATAATAGCTTGCACTGAGTAGGACATCAAGATGTTCTTGATTTTTACTATTGATCTAGGCTGCCTATTATTCTAGAATAAAAACATCTCTCCCATGTACCACTCCCCAGTGGAAGTGATGATTGGCCACATGGGAGAGGCCTTTAGCTGGTCCTACACTTCTCTTGGTGCATGCTTCAAGAAAAGGCAAAAGTTTGACTCCTAGAGCACTGATTTTTCGACCTCCCTCAATTTGATTTGATTCAAGTAGTCCTCTATTAAGGTCACCTTGAGGTTTGCTGGTTGTGCTAACACATCATCCCAATGGAAGTGTTTTGTTGCTACTACTAGTGGTTCTGGAATTTATCTTATAGATTCCACTTCTACCTCTTTTCTGAGGACCTATGGCATGGGTTTCCAATAGTTCTTCTTAGAGCTATTCTTGGCCCCTTCCCATTCTAGGTTGTTTCTTCCTTGGTTGGGACAGTCGCGCTTCCTACATGTGCTTTCTTTTTGGTGCCATATGTGGTCACAACACATCCATGGATTAGTAGATGTAATGTGTACCTTTAAATTTTTAAATACCTTTCCTCATTAGTTAGTTAGTTACACTTTGGCTAAGGTTCGATCAAGGTAGATTTATTATTTTATTATTATTTTATTAATTATTTATTATAATTATCACCNATACTTTGGCTAAGGTTCGATCATGGTAGATTGATTATTTTATTATTATTTTATTAATTATTTATTATAATTATCACCGGAGCTTGTTGGAAAGGTTTAACTCTTGTAATTTAGTATTTATATTTAGTATTTAATAGTTGATTTTTCAATTAAACCTTTGTGGAAGTTAGAAAAATCATGAAAATTTTTCTGACAAAAGTGGTACATTTGTGGATCCCATGACGAAAAGCTTACCTTTGGTAGTGGCAAGGTCAAAGAACAAAGTGATTTGGATAAATAGTTTGTGAGTTGTGGGCTCTAGAAGGTTCTAAGCTTTGAAAATTTGAAAAAAAAAACCTTTAATGTTTATGAGAAAATGTAAAATTTTCCAAGTGGGGTTGCACCTATTTATACTATTTTTCCCTTACATCGACGGGGCCCCATATACAGGGCCTCATATATGGGTCCACTCCATCGACAAGGCCTTGTATACAAGGCCCATTGACAAAAATTTTAAAATTTGAATATCTCAAGAAATATAAGGAATTTTTCAATGAAATTAGGGTCCATGGAATCCTAGAAAAGCCAAGAATATGATAAAATCATTGAACAGGGTCTTTGAAACCTTAAAACTTGGAAATTTTCTATGGAGAACATATTTAATGAACAAAATATGTAAAGGAGCACATGGGCTGATGTGGAAGATGGATGTACGAAAGATTCTGGTTGCAAGAATGCTTAAGCATAAGGTGCTTAATGAACCCAACCAAGGGATATGTAAGTGGATCTTCCCCATAGTAGGCACATGCCCTTTTTATCTTTGCATAACCTCAACCTAAGGAGTCTATGGGCCCCATAAGTGACTAATGATTAATGAAAGTTAAGAACCAAAACCTAGAAGATTCTACCTAAGAATTCAGGTACATCAAACCAATACATGGAACCAAGAACATGGACACTAGTAGTGAGGTGAGTTATGGTCAATAGAGATTGATGATGGAGAAGGTAAAATGGACTTTTGAATTGAGGTCATGAGGAATCCCTTGTGGAGTTTATGTTTAAAATGACCTAAGAAGATTCATTCTTAGTCTAGACCAAAACCAACCTCTTTTAGTGACTTCGCATCACCACTCTAAGACTGATCCGCCCCCTTAAGACACAAGAGTGCTTCTACAAAACAACCACCATTCCATAAAGAAAAGAAAAGAGAAGTAGAAAGTGCAAGAGGACCTTAGTTAGAGGGGACCTTCAGGCATGGGTAACATGTCTTTCTAGTTCCATAACCAATGCTTATAGCTCATTTATAGGGGTGTTCTTTGAATTCCCATCATGTTTTTTTTTTCTCTTTTTATGGGAACCACACCATGCAAAGACTTTATTTTACTTCATGTAGTTAGTGACATGGAACAGTAAGTAGCTCATGAAAACACTTGAGCACTCAAGTAAGTAGAAGAGTACAAAGAGTATTGAGTTCTCTTGAAGTCACGCCATGTTCAAACCTTTGAATCCTTTCCAATTCTAGAAACTACCAAGGTCACAAGTTTGTTAAAGATTTATTTAATGATAGGGAACCTCGCATTTCCAAAATAAAGAAAGCCATAGAGTTTGTGGATGTGTGGATGTTCTAGACTCACTACTTGTTCCATGAAAAAGAAACCATGACTAAGTCATGGGTACAAAAATTCAAAAATAGAAACCAAACAAAACATAAAGCAAAAACCACCATTAATAACAACTATAGCACCACTATGTCCTATTGGAAATAAAGCACTTTTATTATCAAAAATTTGAAAACCACACTTAAACAACACAAAGTAAAATATATAAGTGTAAAATACCTAATAAAAATTCAAACGTACTAACGAGGGTGTAAAAAAATAGTGTAAAAATAGGAAAAATTTTGAAAATCAAAAAGTTGTAAAATAAATAAATTGCAAAATCAAAGACATGAAAAACAAAAAATAGAAAAACTAAGGAGCCATACGGATGATTAGCATAGATGATCATCTCCCCCACAACTGAGTGGGAAGGAGGAGATCTAAAAAACTAAATGTGGTTGTCCATCCATTGAGGTATTCATTGCACTAGCTTGCTTAGGCTCATGGAAAATCTTTACTTGTTGGATGTTGACCAACTTCTTTTTCTTTGGGATCTTAGGTATGTATATGATCATGGGCTTAGAAGGAAAGGTTTCATCAATCATATAAGGTCCTTTCCACAATGTTTTTAATTTCATTTTTTGAGGTACATGTGTGGGATTTTAGTAATGAACCTTATCTCCCAGTTGAAATTTTACTTTTTGTATTCTTAGATCATGTCATTGTTTGTTGAATGCACTTCATTCAAAGATAGGGCCACCAATCAATTTTGGTCTAGCACATTGAGGTTAATCAGTCTTTTTTCTTTTCTTGCTCTAAACTTAGGTCAAGATTTAGTTCAAAGGCTATTAAGACTGTACGGAGCTTGGATTGAATCGAGAGCATTCGAAGTTTTTCGTACACTAGCTCATAGGAAGAGTAGCCACTAGGGAGTTTTCATGTTGAGCGGTAGGCCTAAAGGGCATCATGGAGTTTTGTGCTCCAATCTCTCCTATATTTTCTTGTGGTCTTTAGTAGGATCTTTGTGATCTCTTAGTTAGTTACCTCTACTTGACCATTGGCTTGGGGATGATATGGTGTTGTTAATTTATGTTCAACCCCCAAGAATTACATCAATTTTCTAAAAGTGACACCTATAAAATGAGTTCCATTGTAAGAAATTAGTGTGTGTGGCATTCCAAACCTATTTACAACATTTTGTTATACAAATCTAGCAGTAGTGGATGATGTACAATTAGTAATGGCTACTGCTTCTACCCATTTGGTGTAGTAGTCAATTGCTACAATGATGTATGCCTTTTCATAATACATGGACTTGATGAGACCCATGAAATCAATGCCCCATATGTCAAAGGGCTCCAATGATTAAATCCACTATTAAGGACCCTCAATTCAAGAGATCATCCTACCATCTCTTTGACAGTGCTCACAAGATCAAACAAATTGGTGGGCATCACTAAATATTGTAGGAGAATAGTATCCTGCCATCAGGATTTCTATAGCCATGTGCCTCTTTGCATAGTGGCCTCTGCAAGGACCTTCGTGAGCATCTTGAAAAACATAGTGGATCCACATTAGGGACACACCAACGAACCAAGCCATCGATGCACACCTTGTAAAGGTATCCTTTGATTTTCATGAAGTACTTTGCCTAATGAAGAAACTATTATTTCTTCCTAAAGTTTAGATCTCATGGCATCTCTTAAGTAAGAAGGTAAGTGAGGATGCCATCATACCATTTTAGTTCCGTGGGCACTTAGTCATTTATTGCTCCTATAAAGAGGATTTCATCTAAAAATTGATCAAAGAGTGAACTCTCCTCCTCTTTATTATCCCATCTTAACCAAGAGAGATGGTCAACAACCACATTCTTAGTCCCTTTTCAATCTACCATTGTGAGATAAAATTCATGCAAGATCACAAGCCATCATATGATATGAGGGCTTACCATTGGCTTGTTCAATAGGAAGTAGATGACACTGTTATCTATGTGCACAAATACTTTATATCCAAGCACATTATGCCTAAACTTGTCGAGAACATACACCACTACCATCAGTTCTTTCTTAGTTGTGATGTAATTTAATTATGCACCCACAATGCTTCTGCTTACGTAGTGGATGTAATATGGACATTTCTTATCATCCAACTGCATAAGAATTACTCCCAAGGCATAATTAGATGCATCTGTCATTATATGGCATGGTCTATACCAGTTTGGTTCCCATAGAATTGGAGTTTTTACGAGTTTCTCCTTTAGTAGTTGGAAAGCATATTTGCACTCCTTGATCCAAACAAATGAAGCATCTTTCTTTGTAAGCTTGACCAATAGCTTCATGATCTTAAAGAAATTCTCTATGAAATGTCAGTAGTACCCAGTATGTCTAAGGAACAAGAGAACATCTTTGACTATCTTTGGTTGGTATGTAATTCCTTGGATGACCCTTATGTTTTATAAGTCCACCTCAATCCCTTCCTAAGTAAGTCTATGCCCCAAACTAATGCCTTCTTAGACCATTAGATGGATTTTTTGCCAATTGAGCTTGAGGTTTTTTTAACACATCTTTTCAGTACCTACTCAAGATTATCCATGACTTGCTCAAATATAGCCTCATAGGTAGAGAAGTCATCCATACAGACTTCTACCCCACTACTGATTTGCTATTGAAAAATACTAAGGACCATGTGTTGAAATGTTGTAGGGGTGTTGCATAGACCAAATGGTATCTTACAATATGCAAAACTCCCCTAGGGACTCATGAATGTTGTCTTGGCCTAATCTTCTAGCACCATTGGGATCTAGTTATAGCCACTATAACCATCCAAAAAGCTATAATAACAATGCCAAGAGATAATGTTCAACACTTTCTCCACAAATAGTAATGAAAAATGATCTTTAAATGTTGCCATGTTCAATAGCCTAGAGTCAATGCAAACTCGCCACTTACCATCTTTCTTTGGCACAATTACGAGTGGGCTAACCCACTCACTATCCTCGATGGGATAGAGGAACCTTGCCTTGAGGATTTGTTCTATTTCCTCAATGATCTGCTTCAATTTGTGGTTCAACCGCCTTTGTGGCTACCTTCTTAGCTTCATGGCTAGGTCAATGTAGATGTGATGCTAGCATATCCTTGGATTGATTCCTGTAAGTTTGGAATATGACCAAGCAAAGGTTGTTGGCCACTTCTTAATGACCCGCAACAACTTGTCTCTTTGTTCAGGAGCAAGATTTAAATTGATTATGACCAACTTACCATTGTTTAAAAATGCATATTCCATGTCAGCTGGTAGAGTTTTTAACTCTAGGGGATCCTTCCTAAAATTATCAAGGATTTCTAACTCTTCCTAATAGGTGTCATCATCTTCATCATTGGAGAGTTGGTGATGAACTCACTTACGTTCATCCATGCTTTTGACATAAGCACATGCCAGGTGCTCAAGGTTTCATGCATAATGTGTTGTTATCAGAATCAATTGTCAACCACTAGGTGCCCTCCTATTTTGTGGCTACTATGTACAAACACCTTTGGATATCTATTTCTTGTGCACACTAATTACATGTTGTAATGAATGTACTCTTGATGGATTAGATCTTTTGTATGCAATTACACCAATTATCACTATACGCAATGCATGGAACATGCTTCTTCTTTAGCCTTCCAAATTCATTTTCCTTGGAGATTTCCAAGGAGAGGTTCCTTATACCCATACGTGCATCTACTATGCTTAACCATGCCCTTGCCATAATGATGGGAAAGTCACCTTTGTAGTTGTTATTCTTGATCACCAAAAAATCAACAGGGTAGGACCACCCACAAACTATGGTCACAGTGTCCTCCACTAATCCCAAAGAAACAATGATTGATTAGTCTACCAACTTTGAACATATTTTTCTCTTCTTGAGAGGTGATAGGTTCCAAGCTTTGTACATGTCATGGAAGATGAGATTGACATTAGAACCAGAATCAAGAAGAGACTTGCATGGCTCATGTCTAGCAATCTGTATGCAAATGAGTGGACTTCCTAGGTAAAATATTTTTGTGGAAAGAATACTAGCCATGATCTAATCAAAAACAACATGACTTAACATTACAATGCAGATCCAAGGTATCGTTTGGTTTCAAGGACACTCAAATGTGTTTGATGCAAAGGATGAAAGTGTTGGAGATATAGGATGACCAAACACATTAGGTTATGAGGGTTTAGAAGGACTATTAGGTTAAAAAATGATCATTTCCTAGATCAATTATTTGAACCACTTGGCTAGAAATCTAGTTGTGAATGTAGAACTCTCGTAGCATTTCATTGTTGCAACTACAGTGGAATTCTATCCCACATGGACGAAGCAAAAGGTAACTTGGTTGAGGGTGAAGGGATATGCAAAAATAGATGTAGAGGATGGTATGGATATGGGTTCTCCCCTTGAGTAGATGATGAATGAGTTCAATGGTACTCTGGAATGTAATAGCGATTTTGAAATAAGGAATGGCTAGTAGAACTTCTTGGAGAGACAAGTTCCTAAACATGGTACCCGTATGGATATGGTTATCTATAAGGGTACTACTGTCTTGGTAGTGGCATTTCCCATGACTGTGGTTGGTGCCACTATTGATATTATTCATATGATTGTGGTAGATCTTCACCTAGATAATAATCTTATTGTTGCTGGTGGAACTGCCTTGAATTGCCTTGAGAATAAGGTAATTGTCTAGGTTCTTGCCTCCATGCTAGTTGAGGATTCAACATGTACACCCTAGACTCTTATAAGTGTGAACACCATAGGGCAACATCCCTTAGATTCTCATATTAATAAATGTCACAACCAATGTTATCATCAAATTCTATCTCCACAACTTCTTATATTGAGGCAACTTTGCCCTTACCTCTCTAATAGGTACATTTAGCTTCTTTTTGCCACCTACGATTATGATCATTATTTTGCTCTTTGGATTCTTCAACAATCTTCATAGTGGTTTGAAATTTTTCATCCAAAGAGTCCCATAATTTGGCAACCTCTACTAAAATATCATAAATAGAATTTTGTATGGGCAAGGTTTTCCTATTCACCACTTCATCGAGTGATGACTCCTCATCATAGAATTGGACCTCCCATTTCCTAATGGAAGGGTCCCTATTATATTCTTCTACAGTTTTCCTTTTTCACAACTCACCTTCTTCTTTTGCTACCTTCTCTATTAGCCTTTGGATTTGATGAGCTCTTAGTTTGGATAATCTCCCTTGGGCATAAATGCCAAGAGTTCTTCTAGTTTCTACTCTAAGCCCATCTATGATGTGGTGGAGTTACTTCCTTTGAGCATAAACACGACTAGGGCATCAATGTAAGAGAGAATAGTATCTACCCATGTTAGCATCCAAGGGTTCATGTGTTCCCTATTTCCATCCTTGGGTTTGCCTTCTTAGGTTGGACACTCTAGAGTACATCTGATATCTTTCATTAAATAGCTCTAACATGGTACTTCATCTACGAATGGATTCCAATTCCAAGGACCAGTACCAGCTTTTAGCTTTTTTGATAAGTGTCCTTGGGAAGAGTTTGAGGTTTTGCCAATCATTTTCAATGTTTTGTAACACATAGGCATCATGGAAAGCTTGTAAATATGTCTGTGGATCAAAGTTATATCCCTCTTAAACCTTGAGATATTGTTCATGTCTAAGTGCTTGATCCAATTGTCCTTCATATGTCTAGTTGGGATCTTAACTGCCTCTACAATGTTAAGCATGCTTTGAGTTGCTAACAAAGGCTCATCATCATTAATATTTTGTTGTTGTTGATAATGTCCTCTACTAACCCTTTGATTATTGTGGGCATGATGATTAGTATTATTGCCTCGATACTCACCTCCATCACAGTTGTTTCTTCTGTGGCATCTCTCAAAATCAAAAGAAGAAGAAAAGAGAGATTCAAATGAAGAGGATGAAGAGGAAGAAGGACTACTAGCACCATGGTGTCTACCAACTCCCCTTTAGTTATCATAGCCACATTCATTATTTTTTGTATCATCTTGATGCTTGTTCGACCCCTTGCCTTGAATGCCATCTTTTCTTGAACCTAAATTATGAATTGTAAACTACATATTCAAGGTCACACCCTCATCACTAGTAACAAAGAATAGATAATCTCCATTTTGAGAGCCCTCAGAGGTAAGATTCTCATTGTCATCTTGGCTCAATAGGAAAAAGGGATTAGTGAACTGTTTCAACTTAACATCCTCATGATGCCTCTCCTGATGTCGATCTCACCTGCATTGTGTGTTAGTGGGACGATAGTCTTGAGTGTCATAACCATTCACAATGTATTCCTCTTAAAGATTTGAGATACCTAACTTCTTCATATTTTGAAGCAACATCCTGGGAATAGATCAATTGGGGGGGTAATACAATGTTTCCTTCCATATCACGCCATCATATTTGCTCATATTGATGTAGGATGAAGGTGAAATCAAGCACATACTCATCTGGATGAGTATATATCACTTTGTACTCTTGTGGGACTGATAGTTTTATATCATTTCACCTATGAGAAGAAGACATTTTGCAAATAATAAAATATAAGTGTGCTCTTATAGTTATGTTATTTGGGAATGATGTTGACCTTGGGGTTCATCCAAAAATATTAGTAATATCCACAAAACCTAGATAGTGCACGTTCAACAAATAAACTATCTAGTAACAGTGCCAATAATGAGCAGTGAAGGTACCCCTATGCCCAATCATATGAATCACAAAGTGTTCACACATGATCTAGTTGAATTCGATGGACTCTCTAGTTTCCAGTGCACTAGTCTTCTAGGAAGTGAATCTTGCCCTAAGGTCATTCATTGTCTTCCCAATTACACTTGTGAAGTACAAAGGTATGATTAACTGTAATCAAATGATTTTTATCATTTTTTGTTTTATGGTTTTGATGCTTAAAGAGAGAGAGATGAAGTAATTTAATAATTAATTTAATTTAACTAACTAACTAGTCTCTAGCTAGTCCTAACATAAGCATTTGCTCTTACTTTTCATACACATCCTGAACCCATGTATCCACTGCTAGGTTACCAAGCACTACGCTATTGGGTGCACCAAGCAATAACACTACTGGGATTACTAAGCGAATACATGTTTACACTCAAAGTGGTTGTACTTATGCACTTAATCTATTTAACTTAATTAATTAAAGTCTAATTTAGCTTAATTCATCTTAATTAATTGAATATTTAATATAAATAATGAATGCATAAATAAAACATTTAAGCTATCTAGAATGCTACAAGGTTTATCAAGAAGTTCATCTTTATTGCCATACACACTAGTGTGGTTCAAGTACAATAGTGCTCTAATAAAGATTTGTAAACTCAATGACTCCTACTATGAGCACTCAGGGAAAATATTCTAACTTTTGAATAGACAAACTACAAGAGCTCTACTACCACTATGACTTGAATTCCCATAAACACAACTAAGAGATCATATTTATAGTCTTTGCTATAGTACTGTGTTTATGGGGCCCCATAGACATAGCAAACGCTATGTCAATGCAGCCCCATTGACAGGGGCCTATCGACAAGGCCACATCAATGGGGGCCCATTGACATGACACATTTATGGTCATCAATAAGCATTGTTAATTTTAATTAATTGTTATGCTTAACTACCTTTACCATAACTATGGAGTGTTGATAAAGTTTTAGGATCCTAAGTCTTAGTACCCTCATGATATGGAGCTTAAATCTAAGAGCTTACAAGATTAACAATGGTTGACATTAGGTGCACAGGTTGGTAGGTATCATGCTTGAAGTGCTTTGGATTCTCAAAATGGCAAAAAATCCTTTCTCATTTGGATTAAAATAACAAAAATTGGCTAAGTGTTTCACGTATATATATATTATTTTTACACTGAGTTAATGAGGATGCATCAACATATCTAACTGCATTAACAAGAATGCATCAACATAATGTAAGCTCAAAATTTTATTTGAATTTCTAGCTCATTTTTTCCAATTTTGAGATAATCAAGGAGTCAAATGAGAGAAAGAAAGAGGGTCTAGAACGAAGGTAACATTTTTCAAGTTCATATAGAGGGTTAAATCTATTTAGGAGCATTCATGATCAAAATAGGATTTTAACACTTGATGTTCATGAGAAGATGAAACAAAAATGAGGAGTGTATTCAAATTTGGAATTGTAGCTTAATATTATTACTATGCAAATATGGTGTATAGCCTAGATGTCCAAAAGTTATACAAGTGTATCCTCCACAAAGTAGGTTCATGCCCTTAATACCCTTTTATAATCACTTCACAAGGTGTCAATAGGCACATTGAAAATTAGATATGATTCGACCTATATGACACATCCATATAACAATTGTCTTTGGAATCCTACACTATACTAAACAAAATCATCAGGTAAGAAAGTACATTTAGCAATGAGGTAAATGATGAAAGAAGAAGTGAGCACCGAGATAGGGACATGAGATGCTTTATCATTATGACGAATTTGATTAAAATAACCCTCATCTCTATCTATTTAAGTTTCAAACCAAGTCCATACCATTTCTAGTGACATCGCATTACTTCATCTCAAATTTACAACCATAGGATCATCAAAACCATATGAAAAAATTACTACTTAAGAAAAGAAAACAAGAAGCCATTTTTTATTAATTAATCACTTAGAATGTTAAGTGTTTTTAGGAAACTTGGCCATTTGTTAGAGGGGTTTCTTTAGGTATGGATAATATGTCTTTCCACTCACATAATGAGACTAGTTCAAGAGTCCTTTGGGAATCCTAGATGTAGCCTACATTTAAGTATGGGTAACATGTCTTTCTAGTCACATAATGAGACTAATCTAAGAGACCTTTTGGATTCATGAAAGCAGCCTATCTTCAAGCATGGATAATATGTACTTTCAATGGTACCCTAGAAATCAATTTTCTTTTGTAAATTAACTAATTGGTAATTTTTCTTTTCTTACCAAAGGAGTACCTTCAAGCATGGTGGGTAACATGTCTTTCTAGTAACATGCCAAGGAAAAAATTATTCAAAAACATACTTCCATCAAAATTAAAATGTGAGTAATAACACAAACACATGGAGTAGTAAGATCCATAGAGGAAGTGAAAGGAATTAGCAAATCCCTTTGATTCCATACCCTTTTTCATTCCCCCTTGATCCTTCCCCCTTTCTTCAAGGCATAAATAAAATTGAATATCTCTAGGGAGGATATGGAGCAAATCCTAAGCATATTTTCCAATTAGTCAAATAGAAGGTTTTAACATATATATGGGATAATGTGGAAGAAAAGAGAAATTTATATTTACATCACATTAGATCTAATAAACTAGATGTAGATCTTACTATCTCTTAGCTACTATTCTCAAAAAGTATTAGAATGCTATTAATAAGCTTCACTTAAGTTATCATCATCTTAGAATTGAAAGTAAAAGATGCATTCAACTCCCTTAAGAAGAGGACATTTGTAGGTTATGCAAATCAGAAGCCCTTGAAGATGAGTTACATGTATTTCTTTCTTGTACTATGACTACCCATTTGAGACAGTGTTATAATGTTATAGCAAAAAACCTATATGATTTGTTTTTTTTATCCCCATTAGTCCTTGATAAATTTGGAGAGTTTACCTTTATTTTTTACTAAAATGTAATATTTGTCCAATAAATCCTATGGGTATTTGAATGTAATAAAGCTTCATTTCATTTCATTAAAGCTAACAAAAAAATTGAATTTAAATTAAATACTTAAAAAATAAAATGACTCCAAGAAAGGAAAAGTATAGGAAAAACTGAAGAATTATGAGAAATAGAAAATGTATGAAGAATTGGAAAGAAATGAAAAGAAAGTTTAAAACAAAAAATTGAAAAACTACACCCTTATAAGATGTTAGGCCAAATGGGTATCTCCCCTACAACTAAGTTGGAAGGTGCATATATAGAAGATGGTATAGGCTTGGCCATGGGCTGAGTTGTTAGTCAAGTTCTTAGCTACTAGGAAATCCTTAAAAAGTTTTACCAGTTGTGTGTTGATCAAGATTAAATTGTCTAGACAATCATGATGATAAATCTTCATGGCACCTAAATGGAAAGTGGAGTGAACACCATAATACCAACCCCACAATGTTTGAAGTTTTATTCATTGAGGTACATATATGGGATTATGGTAGAAGGCCTTATCTACTAGCTGAAAATCCACTTTTTATATCTTAGCATCTTGGAATTGTTTAGTGTATGCCTTGTAAACTTTGTTCATCATAAAGGATACCTATCACTTTTCATCTAGGATCTTGAGATTCATGAGATGTTCTTTTTGTGCAGGAATGATATTAAGGTCAAGTTCAAAAGTTGTGTTGGGTGTGCATAATTCTACTTGTATTGGATGTTTTGACAACTTACCATACACTAACTCATAAGGAAAGTAATCTATATGGAGTTTCCAAGGAGAGTGATAGGCCCATAAGACATCGTTCAATTTCATGCTCCAGTCTCATTTATACTAACTAATAGTCCTACTAAGAATTCACATGATTTCCCTATTTATTACTTCTATTTAACCATTTTCTTAATGGTGATATGGTGTTGTTAGTTTATGTTTTACCCCTAATGAAGTGTCATACATAGAGGCTACATTGACGAGTATGCATCAATGCAACCCTGTCAATGTATCCCAATCGATGCATGGTGACATGTGTCGATGGAGATGTGTCGACACTGATGCAAGTAAAGCCTATATAAATGCATGTACCAGTCGTATTTATGACAATATAATTTCATAGCATAGCAAAGCTCTTGTAGTTTGATTTCTCTAGAGTTGGAATATATTCCTCTAAGTGCTTGCAGTGTGAATTCAAGAGATTGTACAGATCTTTATTCAAGCATCATATACCTAAATGCATTAGTGTGAACAAAAATAAAGACAAGATTTCTAATATTCATTGCATCACTTAGATTAGTTTAATCTCTCTAATTTTCACTTTACTTTTAATGCACTTTAATTTCATAAGTCCTAATTAATTAATGCATTTAATCATAAATACATAAGTACGACCACTTCAAGCATAATGTTTTATGCTTGGTAATCCCAGTAGCGGCCATTTGGTAATGTCTAGTGATAGCCATTTGGTAACCCAATAGCATAATATGAGTTTGGGATGTGTATAGTAAGTAGCATCGACTACTTATTTTAGGGCGCTTAGTCATTAGAATGGCTAATTAGTTAAATAGTTAATTATCAAGTCTTCATTTACTCATCTAGCTATTAGGAGAAAATATATAAAAAAAGGTCACCAAAAAAAATATCATAAGCCATAACTCACATTTAACCATACACACAAATAGCACAAGTGTGAGATATGAGGAAAATGATCATACACTCCCTTGATTCATAGTTTACGACTATGGGAAAACTTATGAACTAAGTCTACAAAATTCAACCAGATTGCTAGGACATGCTTATGATTTGTATAGTTTGGCATAGGTTATACTCATTGCTCATTAATCCCTAAACATCTCATTAATTTTCTAAAAGACCTAGCTATGGTCATGCATGTACAATCTATTGTAGTCTCTACCCATTTTTTGTAATAGTCCATCACAATGATGATGTAGGATTTTTCATTGGACATGGATATAATAGAAGCCATGAAATTGATTTTCCATATATCAAGAGGTTCCAATGGTTGTATCCATTTTTGAGGTCCTCCATCTTTCTGACATCATTCATAGGAGTTGGCAAATTGGTGCACATCGCTAAAGACTATAGGTCAAAAGTAACTTGCCATATAGGTTTTGATGATCTTCTCCTACTTGCATAATGATCTTCATAAGATCCCTCATGTGCATCTTGGAGAATTCTTATTTGATCTTCAATAGGCATGCACCATCGCATCAAGCCATTATGCAAATCATACAGAGCTTGCTCTCTATCTCAATGTAATGCTTAACTTAGTGAAGAAAGTGCTACTTTTTCTTTCAATCCAATTCAATAGAAACCTCTTGTGTGTGTAAATTTTTTTCTCTTCAAATTTATACTAATACCATCTTCTTAATTTGAAAATTTTATGAAATTATGTCGATAAAATTCAAAAGAAACTTGATAACTAGAAAGAAAAATAAAGCTCGTTCTTATTGGCAAAGTTTTAGTTGTTGAGCAAATTATTCAACATACTCATATTCGTTATTCTAGTTGTTAGGGTTATTTAAAATCTTCTTAGAATAGAATCAATCAAATTATTGGTTGATTTTTATAGTCTACTAAATAAAATCATTAAGGCTATTCTAAAATTATTTAGAATATTCGTATTATTGAAAAAAAATGTCGTTGTTAGCCTTATTACTTGTTATAAGCAAGTGTTTCTTAATTTTGCAACTTCATTTTAGTTAAGTACACCCCAAAATAGACTTGTATTTAGTCCAAGATATACCTTCTCAAAATAGACTTGTATATGGTCCAATTAGAACTTTATATAATTTAGCATTACTCATTGAAATCAAACCCATGATTAGGAGCTTCTACATCAAATTTCTTACTAATTAGATTGATATCTATATCATGGAGTGTACCTATATTTCATTTATATCAAAAAAAATCTAAAAATGATAATAATGGATTTTCTAGTAACTTTCTTTAGTATTTGCTTTTTCTTAAATTTCATCTTTATTTGTAGTTATTATTGTTAAAACAAATCTTCAAAAACATTATCCATGCTGACTAGGAGAGTTTGCCTATCTAGACCAGATTTTCTTGATACAATAAAGCCTACACCAATGTTCTGCTTCATGATATGGAGGATGAAAAGCATGAGAAGTCCATTTATCAACATAGTAAAAGAATGGCCATTGCTTTAGGCCAAATAGTCACTCATATTAGCTAGGTCATATGAATATTTAGGAATTTTAGAATTTGCAATGACTACCTTGTAGCAATATTCATCACAAGGTTTTCAAAGAGAGAAGTTATTGTAAGGGATGAAGATGATTTTCATTATTTGAAAGAGAGTTCTTGCTTGTGTAGAGATTTCAAGTATATATGGGTTGTTTTCTGTGTGGAGGTTAGGATAAGAACTAGAGCTATCATGGTTGAATTGTAATGTTCATTTTCATATTTTTCAAGGGATGCATTTTTCATGATGCCTTCTTAGAGATGAAAGAAAAGGGCATGCAGTTTCACAATTTTGTGTGTTCACATTAGCATGCATATATTCAGTGAGGAAGCAAGTTTGTGCTACTATCGACATTTTTCGATGGTGTTGAAGCATTAGCTTGATGCATGAGCATTAACTATTTCATTAATTTTTAAGGAAATTTTTAATTATTAAGATTTTTATTAATAAGGAAAAATCAATGATCCAACAATGTTAAAATAACTACAATCAATTATTATAATCCACTAAATAAAATCAATAGGCTAAAGTAAAACCACTGATTGTGCTTTGTGACATGCAATTATACCTAGTAGCGTTGGCTATAATAGATAGAAGGGCCAAGATAATGTATTTTTACAAGTGGGAATCTCCTTCTAATCAACACTATACATCAAAGGTATGGTAGTTGTGAACTATCTCATTGGGAATTGGCTTTGAAACGACCATAAGCATGCACATTCTAAAATAACTAAATATGATGCTTTTAGTGTTATGCAAATCATTCTCTGTAAACTATTTAATAACGCTATATGCATACATGGAGTCACTTCACAAATATCTTGTCATGGGAAGGGTAGAGCCTTGAGCTCTAAACATTTCCATGGTTAAAACAATAAAAGTGAATCTTAAATCTACAACTTGCCTTATGTTTCTAGTTGAAGGATTGAAAAAATGAAGTAAAACAAGATATATCAAATTTCAATAAAGCATGATTGATGTAGTGGAAATTATGTGAGTGAGGTAATTGTTTTATCTTTTATAATGATACACATGAAATGACATAAAAACCTAAAATTTAGATTGTGGTATTTTATTATGCTCAAATAATCCATCTAAATGCAATGAGCTTTAATATACAAGTCACAAGCCTTGCTAAGTATCATTTTTTGTTAATATTTTGGTAAGAATTATAACTTGTTATGGTAGATCCTAACACATTTCAATCCAAGTATATATTACCATTCATACTCAAACTTATAGCCTATTGGTCAAAAAATTAGTGAGTTACCATTAAGCTAAAACACCATTGGCACCTAGTGTTATCATGATATAGAGGAATTTGTAAATAAGATTGCTAACACTAAGTTGTGTTCAATAGATTTTAGGGTCCCATGATCTCCACATGCTTGTAATAAAATAGTTTAGTTTCAATTTCACTACTTTTTTTATTGTCAAAGGAGGCAAGCTTGATGGTATCTATCTTTATGTAATGTGGATTATTAATTTATTAAAATAAGCATGAGATTTCATCATATTAATGTTGAATATAAAACATTAAAAAATGTATAGGAAGAGGATCGAGTATGTAGACTTTGCATACAAGTAGTAGATGATGAACACTATATTCCATTGGAATGTTGTAAAATGGACATTTTTAGATGTAGATGATTTATTATGATTAAGTAATTATAAATTATAAATTATTAAAGATACCATTGTTCCTATTAAGCCAATATCTTGAAGATGTGTTCAAACTCTATGATTATGGATAAATTTGTTGTACATTGAATTATGTACAGATTAATTGGTTTCATAGAAGTAATAAAAATTTTGGATTTTTATCTTTATTTGGGGAGTTTTTCATCACTTTACTTGTAATTTCTTAAAACATACCATTGTAACCTTATTATGTTTTATCATCTTCTTTTGTGAATATTCTTTTTCATTATCATTGTTGCCTTTATTTTATTAACTAGTATGACCTACTTGGGTAAATAAATGATCTATTTATAGTTTTCATGATTAGTTCCCTGGACACCAACCTAAGTGTATGTATTTATGTTACTACTAGTAGTGATTAAAGAGTCTACAAAAAAAATCCAAATTAATAAAAAATATCTTGCATTTTTAGTGGAAAAAAATTTTCATTACTTTCCAATTTTTTCAATTAAATTAGTCCAAAAATAAAAAAATTGACCTTTCTAAAATAATCCTCATATTTTACCAAATATTTTTTATTATCACAAAGTTTTAAGATAAATTTCATTTTAGAATTTTAAACCAACTGAATAATTTATAGAATTGTGAATTGATTATGATCATGTTGTCATCTTAACCTTTATACTAGTTACATGGGAATGACTATATAAATTATTTTCTATAATTCACTTATATTAAGAGTGAAATAAGGATTAACACCAAAATCGTAAATATTCTTTTTTATGCTTGCAAACCAAGTATGTTTAGGAGTGAATTGAATACATTGTTTTTCTAATTTTTTTGTTCTATTAATACCATTATTTTAACTAATAAGGTTGAGAGTGTTTGCATGTACATGGCTAATGATATCAATTGTTCGAAAATAAGGTAATGTTTCAATAAAAAAACATTATAATTTTTTTACATTAAAAAATTAGTGAAGAATTACAAAGGTTATGCTAAAACAAAATATTTTATGTCAATAACATAGTAAACATATGTTGGTAGTGAAAGGATAGAAACAAGTTGTAAACATTATATCATGCTCATATACTTACGTAGAAATTATTATTTTATGTCCACTTAAATGTGTTTAATGCTTTTATTTTGGAAATAGAACTAAAACTAAAAATTCTTAATTACATCCTTGTGAGACTACAAAGGGTCTATAGGACAACAAAAAAAAATTTACAAGGCTTTCATATAATCATGATGAGTCTTGAACACTTCATCAAGAAAATGATCCAAAGTTGACACCTCCACCTCAAACAAGTCTAGCAAAGTTATTATTTGAATACTTTATTTAAGTCTAAAAGCATTAAAAAAAGGACAATTCAAAAAAAATATACTCTTCATCTTCCACTACAATATGTATACAAAATCTACAAATGTGTTGCTCTCTTTAAAGGTTGATCCATCTCCTTGTTTCAATCAATAAATAATGAGATCTCACACAAGCACATGTGATTGTCATCTTACTTTGTTATGTGAACATCAAATAAGCCAAAGTAACATCTCTTGAATGATGGAATCTTTCCCTAGCATTTTGGCATGTTTGGAAGTGTTTTAGGCCTATTGTGATGACTTTAGGAGGTTCTAGGGGCTATGGGGACTTGTTTGGAGGTGTTTGAAGGTTCTAGGTCTCAAAACAAGCATCTTTGTATTTTGGCCTTGCAAAGGAGATGTCCCATTTGCAAGTGAGACATCCCATCTATAAGTGAGACATCCCATTTGCATTGTAGATATCTCTACTAAGACATCCCACGTGATTTGAAGATGTCTACTTTGAGACCTCTAAACTTGAGAGAGATGTCTCCTATTTCTTGTAGATATCTTCCATGGATTTTAATGGACCACTGAAAATTTCAAGATTTTGAGAGATTTTTTATGAACAAAATTGAGTGAAATGAATAGTTTGGAAGATGTAGAGATGGTTTGAAGGGTTATTGATTATGAATGATGCTCTGAATATAAGAATTTATCATTGAAAATGTATGAAACAAGGAATTTGTACAAGGTAAGTTGATTGAGTTTATTAGAGATGGTTGGTGGAAATTGCCAAAGGTATGATCAAGTTTGTGTATGTAGGAAAGCAAGAATGATTGTTTAAGTACTCTAAAGGCATAAGATAATTTGGAATCGGTCATTGTGTATGAAACATAAGAGTTATACCAATGGATCCTCCCTAAAGCAAGCTCTGATCCTTAGTGCACTTGTATAACCACACCTATAAATGACCATAGGCACTCAAGGAGTTGAATGTAAAACATACCTATCCTTAAAAACATACATGTTAGTATTTCCTTAATGAGAACATATCACTACATTATATAAAACCATTAAATTATGATCGTATATAGGTGGAGAAGGAGTAGTAGGAATTGTAGAAAATAGGATGTGAGGTATCTTACCATAGGCATAATGAATTTTGTGTGTGATGCATGGTTAAAGTAATCATTAGCCCTTCTATCCAAGATCTAACCAAGTACAGTTACCAATGACATCACATTGTATCATCCCAAAACTAGCAATCACAAGACTACCATAATTGCATGGAGCATTAACACCTAGCAATGAAGTTCAAGGATGTATATTATTAATAGTACACTTTATCATTTTTAAAGGATACCTAGCCATTGGATGCAAAAGTGCCTTCACACATGGGCATCATACCTTTCTAGCTCCATAACCAATGTGACTTCAAGAATCCTTAATATTTTTGAGAAGTCACCTCCCTTCAAGCATGGGTAACATGTTTTTTTAGTGAAACCCCTAGAAATTTCTATATCTAGTTCATTTATTGGGTTATTAATGTGTCAACCTACTAGAGGATTACCTTACAACATGGAAAACATTTATTTCTAGTGACATGGTAAGGCAGCACTTATTTTAGACATACTTTCATTTTTTTTGTTGGAACTCAGGTAAATAATACAACTTAATAGCAACATAAGACTCATAGTAGTAGCCTTAGAGAATCCACAAATACTCTTGATATCACACCCTTTTCATTCCCACTTGGTTCTTCACTTTTCTATCCAAGCATAATGATCATAGTTTTATTTTTAGTTTTATTTTAGAAAGAATGTCATTATGTCCATCATAAGAACCTCTTATTATTGGAAATGAGTGGAGTGGATGATGGGGTCTCGCTGCATATATAATCAATCCTTCAATGATTCAATAACATAGGGAAAATATAAAAGAATGGAAAAGATAGGAAAGAATGTAAAAATTGGTAAGAAAAGTAAAAAGTAGAAAATTGTGAAAAGAATTAGTGCTTAAGTGTCAAACTTGACACCTCCATGACTATCATTATAAGTGGAGATAAGAAAGATTGGGTAGTGAACTACTTAGTAGAAAGGGTAGAGTCCTTGAAAGAGCAAGGAGAGTCACAATATGGTTTTACTTGTTGAATATTACTAAGAATAAATTTTTATGGGCTTATTGGGTGATAGATTTGTATGGCACCAAATTGGTATGTAGCATAGATAATATAGGACCTCTCCCATATAATTTGAAACTTAGCCTTCTATACTGGGATTATAACGTAGGACTCTACTGCCTGGCTTGATAGAAACTTGTCTTGTTTTGATATCATGTCTACACTTGGAACTTTGTTACTCATTTAAGCTACTAGTCTATTTTCATCTAAGATATTTAGATTCATGAGGCATTCTTTTTGAACTATGCTTAAATCAAGGTCAAGTGTACTGGTAGTGGAAAGGGTATTGAGTTTTGCTTTGATTGGTAAGTAGGTAATTCACCATAAACTAACTCATATGGGGAATAACCTATCGGAAGTTTCTAAGTTGATATTTATGCCCATATAGCATCTTTAAGTTTAGTGATTTAGTCCTTTCTATAATGACTAGCTATTCTAGTTAATATTCTTGTGATTTCCTAGTTAGTCACTTCTACTTGACCATTTGCTTGGGGATGATAATGTGTAGTTAATTTATGATTAACCCCAAGTTGTTGCATTAGCCTTTTAAATGTAGCTCCTATGAAGTGAGTCTCATTATGTGATATGAGCATGCATATTACTCCAAATATATTCATCACATGTTGTTGAAAGAATTTGGTAACTATTGTGTATAGACAATATTTTATTATAGCTACTTCTACCCACTTTGTATAATAATCAATAGTTATTATAATGTAGGAATTTCCATTTGACATTGGCATTATAGGGCCCATGAAGTCAATTCTCCAAATGTTAAAGGATTCCAATGGCTATATTCATTATTATGATCCTTTATTTCTAGTTGTCAGCCCTCCATCTCTTCAACATCTTTCACAAAACTATGTAAACTAGTGTGCATCCTTGAATATGGTAGGTTAAAAGTAGCTCACCATCATAAGTTTCGGTGCTATCCTTTGTCTTGCATAGTGACAACCACATGGTCCTTCATGTGCCTCTTGTAAAACTCTTTGTTGACTGTCTTCTGGAACATATCATCTTATTAACTCATCAACACATATTTTGTAAAGGTTTTCATTAATTTTCATATATCTTTTTACTTAGTAGAGGAATAGTTCCTTACATTTTTTATCCCATTCAATAGAAAGTTCTTGTTTGATGAGATACACTGTGTAGTTAGTAAGCCATGACTTCTCTACTAAGCCTACAACCATTGTGGTCTTAGTGAATAAATTTTCATTTGAAAATTAGTCTAATATTGGTTCATCATTCTCTTAGGGTTTCCATCTAAGTCTTGATAAATATCTATTATAACATTTTTGGTTCCTTTCTTTTCAATCATGGTTATGTCAAACTCTTGTAAGATAATGAGTCATCTTATCACTCTTGGACTAACCACTAGTTTGTTCATTAAGAATCTAATAGTACTATCATTAGCATAGAAAAATATAGAATAACCAAGCACAGTGTTTGAATTTCTCAACCACATACACCACAATCATAAGCTTCTTTTCTGTGGTAGTGTAGTTGAGTTGTGCCCTAGTGATACATCGACTAGCATAATGTATGTAATATAGTCTTTTCTAGTCATCCAACTGAGTAAGTACTACTTCCAATGTGTATTTTAAAGCATCTATCATAATGTGGAAAGGCTTAGACTAATCTAGAGCTTGAAGGATTGGTGTCTCAATTAATTTCTATTTCAAGAGTTCAAATGTTTTCTCACATTAATTTGTCCATTAAAATGGTGCATTTTTCTTAGTTAGTTTCACCAATGGTTTGGCAATCTTTGAAAAATTTTCAATAAATCTCCTATAGTATCCTATTTGGCCAAGAAATGATATGACATCTTTGAAAATTCATGTCCTCTAGGTGATATTCTAAATGACTTTGATCTTTTATGGATCTACCTTTATTCCTTTGTAAGATACTTTATTTCCTAGAACTATACCATCTTGAACCATTAAGTGGCTTTTCTGCTAGTTGAGCTTTAGAGTAGTTTCTACACATCTTTATAATACTTACTCTAAACAATCCAAGGCTTGATTAAGATATAGCATGTATGTGGAGAAATCATCCATAAAGATCTCAACTGCATTACTAATTTGCTTCTGTAAGATGCTTAGTACAAGTCTCTAGAAGGTAGTGGGGGCATTACATAAGCCAAAGGATTACTTGTATGCAAATGTCCCTGATGGATTGGTAAATATGATCTTTTCTTGATCTTCTGATGCAAAGTGAATTTGATTTTACCCATTGTATCCATCCAAAAAACTATAATACTAGTGTCCTACGATAGTATCCAGGACTTGGTCAACAAATGTAATGAGTGGCGAGGTACCCCTACACTCCACCATACGAATACGAGCGTACACGCGCGATCCGGTCGAACTCCGCAGACTAAATGCCTTAACGCCACAAGAAACACTTGGGGTTAATCGTTTGTTGTCTTCCCAGGCTTGCTTGTATGTGT
>MNCI01001068.1:3215-17327 GCA_015680685.1 Gnetum montanum
TGTCATTTTACCTTGTTTAAATATTTGAGGTCTACACAAATCTGCTTTCTTTTCTTTTCTGCTTATTTCCATCGAATCTTGCTCTATTTCTAGTTTTCTTGTGGAACTATCTCTTTCTCTGGGGAAAATTAGGAGTATATTTGCGGACTTGTGCTCAAATGTTTTTGCAAAATTTTATTTGTTACAAGTAGGTATTATAAGGACCACGTAGACTAGGCAGTTGAACAAAATAGAAAATTTTCAACAACTCACAGTACTTGGCAAAGTTGGCTGAATCTCTTTAAAGTAAGTCATTTGTAGTTTACACGCATCGCAATCGTTACATTTCTCACAACTGCACGCCGCAATAGCATACACACATACTCACATTAACTACTGAGTTTATTTAGAGGTATCTTGGCCTTGGTGTTGCCAGAGACCAGCAGGCACCTAAATCCTGTTCGAGGACACTCGTTGGCGGTCACGTCCCAAATGGTCGCCAATAGAGCCATGCAAAGCTCTTCTTGACTCAAGTTCTAGAGTTAATCTAATTTCTCGCAAAATGTACAATTCCTGGAACCTACCTCCTCTAAAGAAGAGCAACTTCTGCTTAGAACTGGCAAACCAATCCATCACTATTCCATTGGGACTTGTAGAAGGTGTTGTGACCACTATCTATGGGTGGTCTTATCTTGCCAATTTCCTAATAATCAAAGTTTACAATTACAATGGGGACTTTCCAATCATTATATGAAGGGCTTGGTTAAGCACTATTGATGCAAAAATGAACATCAGAGATCTTTCCTTGGAAATTTCCAAGGAGAATGACTTTGGAAAGATCAAGAAGAAAAAAGTTCCATGCATCGCATACAATGATACAGGGAGCAATTACATGTAAAAACTCTAGTCCATGAAAAGAGCATCCATTTTTTCATGCAGGAAGTATGCAAGTGAAGCAGATATTCAAAGGTGCCTGTACGCAGTAGCCATAGAACAGGAGGATACCCAATGGTTGATAGTTGATCTTGAAAGCAACACACTTTGCATGGAACCTACTAAGAGTCTGACATGTGCTTATATTGAAAGCATGAATGAACTAAAGCAAGGTCATCACCAACTCTTTGATGATGCCAATGATGATACCAATTGGAGAGAGTTGGAAATCCATAAAAATTTTAAACAAGAGCCCATAAATTTAAAAACTCTACCTATCATCATGAAGTATACATTTTTGAAAAATGACAAGTTGGCAATCATCAATGTTAATGTTGCTTCTTAGAAAAATAGATGTTGTTGAGGATGATCAAAAAATGGCCAACAACCTTTTCTTGTTCATATCCTAAACTCACATGAATTGATTCTAGGATATGCTAGCATTATATCTACATTGATCCAACCATGAAGCCAAAGAGACAACCACAATAGCATTTCAACCCCAAATTGAAGTAGATCGTCAAAGAGGAAATTGAATAACTCTTCAAGGTAGGGTTTATATATCCCATTACAAATAGTGAGTTGGTTAGCTCACTTGTGATTGCACCGAAAAAAGGTGACAAGTGGTGGTTTTGCATCAACTTCTAGTTGTTAAATATGGCAACATTCAAAGATCATTTTTCATCGTCATTTGTGGATCAAGTGTTGGACACTATTTTTGGACATTGTTAGTATAGCTTATTGGATGGTTATAGTTGCTATAACCAAATCCAAATTGTGCTAG
This sequence comes from Gnetum montanum, assembly GCA_015680685.1. Classification (NCBI taxonomy): domain Eukaryota; kingdom Viridiplantae; phylum Streptophyta; class Gnetopsida; order Gnetales; family Gnetaceae; genus Gnetum; species Gnetum montanum. Next base: position 4,912 of record MNCI01001068.1, read on the forward strand.
AGGATTAGGCCAAAACAACATTCACAAGTCTTTGGGGACTTTTACATATCGAAAGATGCCTTTTAGTCTATGTAATGCTCCTACAATGTTCTAATGCTTGGTCTTGAGCATTTTTTAGCAAAAAATTGGTTATAGAGTGGAAGTCTTCATGGATGACTTCTTTACCTATGGTGCCACATTTGAGCAAGCGTTGGACTACCTTGAGTAAGTGCTTAAAAGATATGTATAGATGAATCTTCAACTCAATTGGTAGAAGAGCCATCTGATGATCCAGGAGGACATTACATTAGGACATAGAATTTTTCAGGAAATGATCGAGGTGGATCTTGAAAAGATAAGGGTCATCCAAGGAATAACTCACCAACTAGAAACTGTTAAAGAGGTTTGGTCATTCCTTAGATACACTGGCTACTACCAACATTTCATAGAGAATTTCTCTAGGATCATAAAACTATTGGTCAAGCTAACAAAGAAATATGCTTCATTCATTTGGACTAAGGAATGCAAAAAAGCATTTCAGAGCCTTAAGTAGAAACTCGCAAAGACTACAACTCTATAAGCACTAGATTGGTCCAGACCATTTCATATCATGATAGATGTATCAAATTATGCCTTGGGAGCCATGCTTACATAGTTGGATGGCAAGAAACATCCATATTACATCTGCTGTGTAGGTCGAAGCATTGTGGGTGCACAATTGAATTACACCACAATAGAGAAAAAATAATGGTGATGGTGTACACTCTAGAAACGTTCAAGCACTATGTGCTTAGATACAAAGTATTTTTGCACACTAACCACAGTGCCATTCACTTTCTCATGAACAAACCAATGATGAGCCCCTATTTCACACGATGGCTAGTGATCTTGCAAGAGTTCAATCTTACAATGATAGATTGAAGGGGGACTAAGAATGTGGTCACTGACCACTTGTCTCAATTATGATGGGATAACAAAGAGGAGAGCCTACTCTTTAATCAATTTCCTAATGAGATCCTCTTTACTAGTGCAATAAATGAACAAGTGCCCATGGAACCAGAAATGATATGATGGCATCCTCACTTATCTTCTCACCCAAGAGATGCCACAAGAGTTGGACTACAGGAAGAAACAATAGTTTCTTCAACAAAAAAAATGCTTCATGGAAATCAATGGACACCTTTACAAGGTCTACATCAATAGCCTAGTTCATTAGTGTGTATCTAATCTTGATCAATTGAGCATTCTCTAGGATGCTCATGAGGGTTCTTGTGGAGCCCACTATGCTGGGAGATGCACAACCATTAAGATCCTGATGGTAGGGCATTATTGGCCAACCATCTCTAGGGATGTCCACCAATTTGTTCACTCTTGTGAATGCTATCAACAAGATGGTGGGATGACCACACGAATGGAGGGATCTCAATAATAGATTCAACCATTGGAACTCTTTGACATATGGGGCATTGACTTCATGGGTTTCATCACACCCATGTTAAATGGAAAGGCATACATAATTGTCGCCATTGATTACTATACAAAATGGTTAGAAGCAGCAGTTGTCATCGATTGTACATCATCTACTGCTACACAATTTGTAAACAAAATGTTGTAAATAGGTTTGTTATATCATGTGCACTGATTTTTGACAATAGAACCTATTTCACAAGCACCACTTTTCGCAAGATCATGCAATGCTTGGGGGTTAAACATAAATTAACAACACCCTACCAACCCCAAGCTAATGGTCAAGTAGAGGTTACTAATAAGGAGATTACAAAGATCTTAATGAGAATTATTAGAAAATATAGGAGGGACTAAAGCATAAAACTCAACGATGCCCTCTAGGCCTACCTCTCAATATCGAAACTTCTTATAGGCTACTCTCCCTATGAGCTAGTGTATGAGAAACTACCAAAACTTCCTATTCAATTTGAGCTTCGTACACTCTCAATAGCATGTGACCTAGATCTTGACCTGAGTCTATCACAAAGAGAATGATTGATAAACCTTAACGTGCTAGATGAAAATTGATTAGTGGACTTATCCTTGAATAAAGTACACAAGGCATTCAACAAGCAACAACATGATCTAAGAATAAGGAAAGTCAAATTTCAACCTCAAGTTAAGGTTCTTTACTAGAACCCCACACATGTGCCTCAACAAACTAAGGTCCAAACATTATGGGAAGGGCCTTACATCATTCATGAAAAGTTTCCTTCTGGGGCCATGTTAATTTACAAACCTGAGAACCTGAACAAAAAGTAGTTGATCAACACACAACAAGTCAAACCTTTCCATGAACCCAAGCAAGCCAATGGAAGCAACACCTCAATGGATGGACAACCTCACTCAATCTCTTGGATCTCCTCCTTTCAATTCAATCATAGTGGATATGGTCATCCATGTTAACCATTATAATGACTCAGTTTTTCTTCTTCTTTTTTTCACATTTTCTATTTTACACTTATTATTTTTCCAAAATTCTTTTTACAACATCATTAGTACGCTTATCCATCTTGAATATTTTACAATTTCTTTTATATTTTCCCCTAATTTTTATGTGAATTTTCCTTGTTTTATAATAAAATTTCTTTATTTCCAATAGGACATAATGATGCTATAGCTAGTTACTAATGCTAGTTTATACCTAATATTTTTGATTGCTAGTGTTTGGTTTCTATATTTGAATTTTGATGACTAATAACTAAGATTGATTTCTTTTTCATGAAACAAGCAATGAGTCCACGTCATCCACCCATCCAAAAACTCTATGGTTTTCCTTGTTTTAGAAATATGATGTCCCTTTTTCATTAATAAAACTTTAACAAACTTGTGACCTTGGTAGTTTCCAAGATTGGAAAAGATTCAAAGATTTGAAAAAGATGAGGATTCAAGGGGATTCAATACTCCTTGTACCTCTCTACTTGCTTGAGTGCATGTGTGTTTTGGTGGATTTCTTACTATTTCATGTCCACCAATAACAAGAAGTTGAATAAGTCTTTACATGGTGTGGTTCCTGTCCAAAAATTCCAAAAAAGATGATGATAAAAATTCAAAGCACATTCCTTCGACAAAATAAATGAGCTACAAGCACTGGTTATGGGACTAGAAAGACATGTTACCCATGCTTAAAGGTCCCCTCTAACTAAGATCATTTTTCACTTCCTACTTCTCTTTTCTTCTCAAATAAGGAATGGTGGTTGTCCATGGGAGCATTCTTATGTCTCTAGGGGTTGGATTAGTCCTAGAGTGGTGATGTAAAGTTACTGAAAGTGGCTAGTTTTGGTCTGGACTAAGGTTCGACTTTATTGGGTCATTTAACCATCAAACTCACAAGGGACTTCATGTGACCATGATTGGGACATCCATTCCATTCTCTGTAACACCCATAAATGCTCTCCATAATTTATCTCACTTCTAGTGTTCATGTTTCTATTTCATGTCTTAATTTTATGTGTTGAAATTCCTAAATAGATTTTTCAAGTTTAGTCCTTAACTTTTTGTAATCATTCATTAACTATGGAGCTCACAGACTTCTTAGTTGAGGTTATGCAAGGCCACAATGGGCATGTGCCACTATGGGAAGGACCCACTTACATACCTTATGGTTTGGTTAGTTAAGCTCCCTACCCTTAGACATTGCCACAATAAAATCTATTGTGTGCTCCTTAAAGGCATTCTTCTTTAGAAAATCTCATTCTCAAATCATTTCTCCATTTTTAGAACTTCAACACCATCTTCTAATATTTTCATCATGTTATTGGCTTTTTAGGCTTCCATTTGACCCAAATTTTGTTTAAAAAGTCCTTGTTTTTCATTACTTTTTCTAAAGTCAACAGTGGTCAACAACCTCGTCAGCTAGGCCCAATCAATGTAGTCGGCTACGTCAACTAGGCCCAATTGATGCAGTGCAAAAATCCTATAAATACCACCCCAACACTTTGAAATATGTGTCATTTTCTTCAAAATGGTAGGGGATTTTTTACAATTTTTTAAAGCCCATAACTTTCATACCATTTGTCCAAATCACTTTGTTCTTTGATCATGTAGCTACTGAAGGTAAGCTCTTAGTCATGTGGGCCACAAACCTTAAGGTTTCTAACAAAAATTTTTCAAAATATTTCTAACTCCTCCAAAGGGTTAATAAATAAAATAATATTAAACCATAAATTTTTGAGAGTTTAACCCTTCCAAAAAACTCTAGTTAACCTAAAATTATTTATTAATATTAAAATAATCAACCAAGCCATGATCACAAGTTATCCAAGTGTAACTACCCTAAGAGATAAGGTATTCCGAATGTTTCAAAGTGACACAATAAGTGCTAATCCTTGGTCATGTTGTGATTATAGATGGCACCTAGACCAAAATGCTTGTAGGAAGGAGGACCATCACAACCAAAGAACAAATGACCCAGAACTAGAGGGGGCCATGAAGAACAAGCCTAGGAGTAGGCAGCATAAACTCACACAATGGGACCTCTTCAAAAGGAGCCCAAAGTGGAATCTTTTTGATAGATTCCTGAAGAAGAGGTTGTGACTGAATAATCCCAAAGAGGAGAGGCACTGGGGCCCATACCAAAACTTGAGGTCACATTAACACAAGCCTACCTAGATACGATCAAGCCTCACAATGTCCAATGCTCAATTCTCTAAGAACTAAACTTTGGATCATTCTTGGAACATGCTCCACCAAAATTTAAGATGCAATTACAAAGCTCTCCCATGTCATCAATCATCACTACCAGTGGGGAGTTGTACATAGAAGAGACATATCTCTTTTGGAATAGTAAAATGGTAGGAGCCACTATGAGATCAAGGACATTTAGGTGTCTTACTTCATAGAAGTAATTATGAAAGCTCTTGGCCTACCTAATTCTAGCATCCATTTGGCAAAAATCTCCACATAAGTAGACCTTGAGGCAAAAAGAGAGTGGACCCAACATTGTCATGGGGTTCTCTCTAAGGATTTTGGTGTGCTTACACTGGTGGAGTGTATATACATCAACATAGTGTCCTATTACCTCAATTTTATGGTGAGGCCCAATAAGGTGACAACCTTCTTTGCCAGTGCCTTTTCCTCTCTAAGCAAGAAATTCCCTATAAACATTCCACATCTAATTTATCTAGAGATAGAAAAGCACTTCAATAAGAATGAACATGGAAGGAAAACCTTTCCATTTCCATGCCTTATTAGAAAAATTTGTAAAAGGGTAGGCATACTCTACTACACTAATGATATGATTAGGTATACTTTCATCATCTCTTGGTTTGAAATGATGAAGGATAAGATCCCTACCGTATCAAAAGAATAGGAGTAGCAATCACCATTTCCACCCTCCACTCAAGAAACAATGTTGAAGGCCCACACAACCATTGAAAGCCTGCATGAAATCTGAAAGAAGCTCTTGCATGAGAGGGAGTAGCAAGTAAGAACAAGTGGTGGGAATCCATATATATATTGTTCTACAATGATTCACCAAAAAAAAGTGTTTCAAACAATCAGTCAGATGCAGGGAGATGAGCTAATATTCTCAACCCAAAGAATGCAACTACCTGCAAGGTTGAATCTTAGTGCCTAAGAGGTGATGGTGTCTCTCTCGCAATAACAACAATTCCCAAAAATCTCTAGGAATGTTGCTACCGTTTTGATGCACTTGGAGAAGGGCGAAGGGGCAATTGTATTGGTGATGCAACACCAAGGGTAGGAGACAACAAAAAAAGTGGTTGCTAACAAAATCATTGAAGCATTGAACATTCCTATGGTGCCTATACCACCCAATTTTTCACTCATAGATGTGAAAACATCTGTAGGAACTATTAATAGAAGATTGAGTACAGTCCAACACAAAGAGTTGCTAGACTAACTAATGGGAAATAGGCAACAGATTTTGAATATCTTTAATTTTTTAGATAATATCATTGTAACCTAGTCAAAATTTCTTCAAACAAAGGTTAAATGAATCATTCTATAAGGAAAACTTGAAACAAATCAAGCACAAAACTAATGCTTAGCTGCAAAGGTTACCGAATTAAAAGCTCAACTTGTTGATCACGTGCTCCTTAACCATGCACTGAAAAGAGATGAAGCTTTTCAATAGCTTCAAGACAAACTCAAATAGGTTGAGGCAAGGATGGTAATAGTTGTCTTTGACCAAGTCGTGGCCAAGGTGAAAACATATTTAGTTCAAAAGGACTTGGTCTAGACATGTCAAGAGAATGAGATGCTGACTGTAGAAAATCATCACATGAAAAATGTTGATTTGTAGAAACAACAAATGCAAGCATTTATCCATCAATAGCAAGGGCAACTAGCTAGGATGAACACTGAGCTTAGGAGATTAGCAGTGGAGAATAGAAATCTCTCTATGAAGAAAGTTTATGCCTTACACCAATAATCTGCAATTGAGATTGCCATTTGGAAGAATGAGGCTCTCAAATTTGAGAGAGTCAAGAACCACTACAGAGATTAGGTTGGACTACAAAAGAAAGTTAATGAAAAACACATCCAAATGGCTAAGGCAAAAGTCAATGATATCCTCCAAAAACTCCAATAAGGAAAAAAGATGTAGAAACCTATCATTGATGGGATAAATGCCTACAACAAAGCAGAGATCCATATTAAGGAGTTGCAGATTGAAGACATGACTAAATATATGAAGCTTGCTAATCTTTTATATGCAAACCTCGTAATGTTAACTACCAAACGGTTGTTATTAGAGTTAGAGAAGTAGGTGGCCAACTTGTACTTGCTGTACAAGGTAGAGTTCAAGCATCACAATGAGACCAAGCAAAAGCTTGAGACTACAAACACTTAACTTGAAGTTCTCAAGGCAAGATTCACTAATCAAAGATCAATTGCTAAGAACCTAGCCAAAAGGATAAATGACTACCAGAAACTATAAAATGTAATTAGGGAATTCGACATCAAACATAAACATTTTACCATTTGGTTTATCAATGTCAAGGATCTATTTCCAATAATGCCTTATCCTTGGGATGTGCCAATTTTGGTCTACATTGGTAAAGCTGCATGGAGCGTGCATGATCCTAGGAATAAGGAGAAGAAGAAAAAGTTATAGTAGTAGCACGATAGCCACAATAGCCTCAACCACCACATGTGCCCGAAGTAGGAGAAGGTCCTTCAAAACCTTAGGAGCCCTCACTACCTTGGACCATTTAATCTTATTCATCATCTTCATGCCATTAGAGGAGAATGTGTTTGTCAAATGTTGTCTTGGTGTTCAATTTTGTAGTCCTAAATACTAGAAAATTTTGTAATGATTGTATATCCACACACTCAGGCACTTAGTGTTTGTTTGTATGGTTGTTTTTGTTTATAGTAGGTTTGTCATATGTCAATAATCCCATACCTTTCCAAATTTGTAGGGAACTTGAGGATGCATTTTTAGTCAATCATGAGGGTATGGTGAATCATGGATTAGTTGCATTGACTAGGCCTCATTGACGTATGATTTGATGCATTGACGTGGCCTCATCAACATAGTGTCTATTTTAACCTATAAATATGCACTTCCCCACCATGTTTGTGGCATGTCTTGTCATAGTTGTAGTAGAGCTCTTGTAGTTTTATCATTTGGAAGTTAGAATATTTTTCTAAGTGCCTACAATAGGAGTCAAAAGTGTGTGTGCAATATTTTTCTAAGTTAGATCTTTATTTGAGCACTATTGCACCTAAGCACAGCAGTGTATGAGATAATAAAGATGAGATTTTGATAAACCTTGTAGCACTTTGAAATAGATTATTTAATTATTTATTTATGAATTTAATGTTTTATGCAAATTCCTTTACTGCCGTAAGTAATTAAATAATTAATTAGGCTAAATTAAGCTAGACCTAGTAAGATTAAGTAGTGATTAATTAAGCACATAAGTACGACCACTTTAAGCATACATTTGGTTCTTGGTAATCCCAGTAATGCTTAACATTTGGTAACTAACAAGCTAGGCAAAATTCGGTGCTAGATACTATTAATATTTATCTTCCTTCATTGTAGAGATTGTCACCTTGGTTGTGAGTAACCACTGAGTTGTATCCCATGGAGGAATGGTTTAAAGTCATAAGATCATCAAGACAATAAATAATTAGAATTGAATCCATTTAAATTCCACACTTATGACTATCACTCATAAGTAAAATCATAACTTTTCACCCTAACTTCTAACATTAAGTTTAAGAATGAAAATTAATGATTAAATCAAATTGAAATTATAAACATAAATTTTAAAGATCATAAGGGAGACTTTGCCTAATTTGCAATTTTACCTTGCTATCTTCACAATGCAACTTTGATAGTTATACGATGAACTCCAAGAATTGCCACGAGGCTTAACAGATCTTCAATATGAATTATAAAAGTAATTAATCTCAACTTGATGTGGAGTTTGTTTGGGTATCAATTCCTTCTTCTCTTCTACTCTCCAGCTACTTCAACAAAATGTAGGATGTATTATTTATACCCCACAATGTTTCCAAAAATAAATAAATTAATAATGGATTGATAAAGTGCCAATCCATAATAATAGAAGTAGGTACTAAGTTGGTTATCACAAATTAGTATGGAATCTAATGGAACCCTTATCTTTATCATATGTGATTTTGACAAACAGAAGAAGTGGTTGTGGCAGCAATGGAATTATAGTCCTTGTCATGGAACTGCTGACTAGTCCATGTTCCCACTAATCTATCCATGAAATTACTATGCTTGCAACTTTAACGACTCACACCAATGCACTACATACGAAAGCTCCAAGCCTTCACCAATTTGCTATTTCCTATTGCAGATGGGCAATTCGATGCAGAGCACCAAAAATATGATGTATTGACAAAATTCATGATTTTCAACACATATCCACAAGCAAGAAAGTAGTGCTACTCATGATGAGAATGTAGTTCTTGCCAATGCTAACCAGAAAATGTTGTTTGTCATCTATCAACTTGACTAATTTCATTTATTCTAGTCACATCGTCATCCCTCTTATGGGCATCAAAGTGTCAACCACCCAAACACTAACTCACATCTGTCTGTGACAATTCTGGAGATTGTTGTTTGACGTTCACCACCACCGCCCTCTCTCTAAGCACCCCCAAAATACGATGTATTGATAAAATTCATGATTTTCAGCACATATCCACAAGCAAGCAAGCAGTGCTACTTAAGATGAGAATGTAGGTCTTGCCAACACTAACTAAAAAATGTTGTTTGTTATCTATCAACTTGACTAATTCCATTTATTCTACCTACATCATCATCCCTCTTATAGGCATCAAAGTGTTGNAGGTAGAATAAATGGAATTAGTCAAGTTGATAGATAACAAACAACATTTTTTGGTTAGTGTTGGCAAGACCTACATTCTCATCTTGAGTAGCACTGCTTGCTTGCTTGTGGATATGTGCTGAAAATCATGAATTTTATCAATACATCGTATTTTGGGGGTGCTTAGAGAGAGGGCGGTGGTGGTGAACGTCAAACAACAATCTCCAGAATTGTCACAGACAGATGTGAGTTAGTGTTTGGGTGGTTGACACTTTGATGCCCATAAGAGGGATGACGATGTGACTAGAATAAATGAAATTAGTCAAGTTGATAGATGACAAACAACATTTTCTGGTTAGCATTGGCAAGAACTACATTCTCATCATGAGTAGCACTACTCGCTTGCTTGTGGATATGTGTTGAAAATCATGAATTTTGTCAATACATCATATTTTTGGTGCTCTGCATCGAATTGCCCATCTGCAATAGGAAATAGCAAATTGGTGAAGGCTAGGAGCTTTCGTATGTAGTGCATTGGTGTGAGTCGTTAAAGTTGCAAGCATAGTAATTTCATGGATAGATTAGTGGGAACATGGACTAGTCAGCAGTTCCATGACAAGGACTATAATTCCATTGCTGCCACAACCACTTCTTCTGTTTGTCAAAATCACATATGATAAAGATAAGGGTTCCATTAGATTCCATACTAATTTGTGATANTAATCATATTAATTGAACAAACTAATAATAATCAACTAATAAATTAACACTCACCACTAAAATGACATAAAATACAATGACATTAAATAAACTAAATTAACACCAAAAAATAATTAACTATATAAAATCAATTAAAATGCATCACTTTAGCATAAATGCTTATTTAAAACTGACCCAATTTTGGGTTTTAACACCAACCCTTGACTAGCCTTTGGCCAATGCCTAGCCATAAAGGTGAAAATAAAATAAAGAAATAAAACATTAATAGATGTACAACTTTAAATTATACTAGTGCTAGTTCAAGATATTCATTTAGGTATCCAAAATTTAATATATTAAAAACATATAGACATTGAATAAGAAAAAGATCACTAATGAAACAAAAATTAAACTTGTCTATCATCCAAATGTTTATTTACTAATTAGGTTCATATGCTTATTCCTCTTTTGATAATAAATTCGTATTATTGAATATGAGTCCACATATAATCTGGTTAGGAAGGCCCTACCTAAGATTAGCTTGGCTTAACATCACCTCACAAGGTTTGCTTCATTAGGTGCAAGAATGTCTTATTATCTCAAGGTCTAAACCTTTACTATGATTTAAGGATTCAAGATGCATTACTTACATCTAACTCATTCCCTAACTTGATTTTGGTTCAACTTCCAAGTTGGCTATACCCTAATATCATATCCTTTATTAATTGGTTACCTTCTCCCCCCTCCCCCTACCCCACCCCTATCCCTACCCCACCCCTAATTAAGCTACGCTATGTAACATGCCTATATTAATTTGTAAATATAAATTATTAAAAGAAACATGGTCAAAGGATGTACCAAAAGAAAAAGATGCCATGGGTTTTATATATCCAAATGACTAAGAAGGTACTAAAGGTAATAGGTGAACAAGTGTTAGTATCCATCATTGGCGACCATAGTAGGGATCTTAACCACTGACACCTATGGAAGACATAATGGGAAACAAAAAGAAAACCCATACACAAAAGTATCACTAATTAGAAGAGATGACTATGTAAAAGAAAAATAGGAAAATAGCTCAATAATAATAAAAAAGAGGAATAGCAAAAGTTAAAATTGACATAAAAAAAAAGCAAAAAGAACAATAATCTAAGAAGTAGAAAGAAACAAAAGAAAAGTAACTAAATAACAGAGTAAGAGGAATGATTAAAATTTAAGGTTCCCATTAAGATATCAACTATGAAGAAGTCATTCCTTCACTGTCAATGTTATACCCTAGTTTTAAGGTAGTGACACCTTGACTGGTAATTGTTGCCTGAGCCTTAAACACTCTGCTTACAAAAGGGAGTTCTTGTAGGATGTTTAAAATTGAGCTTGGAGCATTGCCCCAACTATAAGGTTCTTATGGAAGTGGGGCTTAGCTCATGATTAAAGGTTCTTGAGGGGCCATGTTTTTCTTTTCTTACTTTTGTTTTTTTTTTAATTTTCTCTTTTATTTTTCTTTTTCTTTTCTCTTTTCTTTTTTGCATGAAATTCAATATTTGACCAGCTTCAATCATGAGGTTATTATGAGAATCAAGTTCATTTTGTAAGGGTTGCTCACATGGCTTGATAGATGCCTTTTACTACCAGAGAAACTAGGTCCAATATAATACACCCTTTCCACCTTAGTGACTTATCCAATCAAGTATTTAATAAAAACCAAACACTAATAAGCATTATCCTAAACTAAGCTATTTAGCCACCTTAACTTATGGACATTGTACTTAAAGAATATTATTAAAAATAATGAAGTTTATTATGTGTAAGACACTTATTAGTCTAAGGCTCACTTGTAGTTGGAGATTGGGTTCAAACTTACCTATTTTAAGGTAGGAGAAGTTGTCCTTCTCCCCTGCATTCTAGACATGATGCTACCGAATTCTTTATAGTCCCAACTAACAATAGAATTTCCTATTTCCCTTTACATTTTTCATGGTAAAAGTTGTAGACTATAAATACTTCATTATTGGTTTATTCTATGACATAAGAGCCTATTTGAGGAATGCATTTAAGTGCTAAGACTTCTAATGGATTATTGTCATGTAATTCATTAGTAGTGGGATAAGTTGGATCACTTAGCTCTACCAATTCATCTTCTCCTAATTTCTCAATGTGATGTTGATAATATAACTTAAGCCTTTGTCCATTGACTAAGAATGTAGTTGATGAATCATCAATATGTGATTTGATAATGCTTCCATTATCATAGGGTTGAATAACTAAATAAGGGCCTTTCCACCTAGTTGTTAACTTCCTTGGAAATTTATATAATCTCATATTATAGACAAGAACTTTACCACCTACAAAGAACTGTTTTTTAAAGATATTCTTATCATGTAATGTCTTCATTTGTTTCTTTACAATTTTTTATTTATCAAGAGTATGTAGCTACATTTCTTCAAGTTTGTGAAGTTG
>MNCI01001069.1:0-25400 GCA_015680685.1 Gnetum montanum
ATTCGTATGGTTGAGTGTAGGGGTACCTCGCCACTCATCAGCGACGGACCGCAATATCGCGTACGCGATATCGCAGGGGATGCGATATCGCGGCTTGTGCATATCGCGTCTCATCAACAATGCATTGCTTATTCTAAGAGGAAGGGGTATGATTGTTTTAAAAAAATAAAAAAATAAAAAAGAAAGAAAAGAAAAACAAAAAAGAAATCTAATAAATGTCATTATTGAAGGGTTGCTCATTCTAAAGGACATGTCAAGGCATCCCTAAAAACGTTGAGCAATACCTAGTGGGTGATACCAATATATTATAATAGAGTTTTACCACTCCACTTCTCCTTGGTGCTCCTTTACAATTGCACTTGAATTTTTCTATATAATACATTTTCTTGCAATGTTATAAATATGACATACATGAGATCATATAGCTGTAAAATTGGTTAATTTGTTACAAATATCACTAAAATGCTTATTAATTTTGTTAATGATGTTTTCAAAATTTATAACATGTACATTTCTATGATATAAATAAAGAAAAAGGGTCTAAAGACTCGGTGCAAAATTTCAAATTTCAAATAAAGATTTTAAATTTCAATAAAATTTCAATTTCAGTTTCAATCCATTTTATTTTTTTTAAGCACATGGTTTAACATCACCGCCAATGTTATACATTCAGTGCAAAAGCATTGTATTAGCCATTCAGTGAAAAAGCATCGTATTGGTATTGGTAAATGCAGTAAAATAGTTTCATGTTCTCACGTCAACCCCAAAATAGTTTTGATTGCTAGCACCCCACATTTCCTGATAAATGTTTTCACCCTTACCCAAATGCCAGGAGAATGTTAACATGTTCTTTTAATAATTTGATGCAATTGCTCTTTTAATAATTCAATGCAATTAAGGGAATAAGCAGAATTGATGGACGAAAAATTTTACCTGCTGTGAAAGGGTATCAACTGTCAACCGCGCAGACGCTACAGAAATCACGTTGAACCAAAGAAATTCATAAATTTTGATGTTCTCGTGCTAGGTTTTTAACCTCCGTTATTAGTATGTGAATTTAACGCCTATATTAAATGTCTTCAATGATTTTAAATGTTAAGGACAACTTAAATAAAAAATGGTCATTTTAGATGGCGTGGGAGTTTCTAGGTTAACGTAAGTTATACCAGTAAAATTGATATTGCAGATTATGATACCATGTAATGGTTCTACGAAATGTGATTTTTCTTTTACCGTGACATTTTTTCTTTTTAAATTTCCAAATTTCCATAATGCCAACGAGTACATGTAAGAAAATAACTATCTTTCAATTAAAGTAAATGTAAGGAAACATATTGAACTAAAATAAATGAAGCCAGAGGTGTAGTCGAACCAGTGGCAAGTTGATTGCGATTTTGACCATAGCTGAATTTGAAGATTGTCAACTGGTACGAAGGCTTTTTACCATTGTATGGTAAATTAATCTGTGCAATAGGTTTGAAGTTCTTTGAAGTTATGACTTAAAAGCTTTTCTTTTGTTTTATTGCTACAAATTTTGACATGGGGTTTAAGTTTGAATGTTCTAATGAATAACTTGGTTTTTCATTATTTTTTTTTTCGGACTTCAACTTCAGGCGTAAAGTTTACGCGAAGGGTTTGCTATTTCAGCAGCATTTCCTGCAAACATTATGCACAGATATTTTTATTAAGGTTTAACAAAGAATCTATAGAGGCCTTTAAAATCTATGATTAAAATCTACAAAGGCCTTTAAAATCTATGGCTAAAAGTATGTTTTTTTGTGTTGTGATACATTTTTCCTTGTATTACGTTTTGTAATTATATATTTTTTATGAAAATAGATCAATTTTTAGATCTTTTAAATGATTTTAAAAAAAAAATTATAACTCAGTGCTATTGGGCAGGGTAGAATCAACCATTTGGAATTACAAAAGCTTTACCACTAAGTCAACCCTTCGTTTATAAACTGAAATATTAAATGCAAATCATATTTTACAAGATAAATAATTATTTTATGTTCATAGTTACTATTCTAAGTTAATTAGCCCTTTAATAAAACGCGGCCACAGGCATGTCAAACTTTGATGAGAAAGCAACATTACCCATCAAATTCAGACCCTTAGGTGTGTGAATTCTACACGACTGGACCTTTTTACGGTGGCGATAATGGCGTATACACGAGTACATGACAAAAGCAACATTACTCATCAAATTCAGACCCTTCGCTGTGTAAATTCTACACGACTGGGACCTTTCTACGGTGATGATAATGGCGGTGCATTTCGGTGAATGGAGCTGTATACACGAGTACACGACAAAAGCAACATTACCCATCAAATTTAGACCTTTCGCTGTGTGAATTCTACACGGGTGGGACCTTTCTACGGTGGCGATAATGGCGGTGCGTTTCGGCGAATGGAGCTGTATACACGAGTACACGACAAAAGCAACATTACCCATCAAATTCAGACCCTTCGCTGTGTGAATTCTACACGACTGGGACCTTTCTACAATGATGATAATGGCAGTGCATTTCGACGAATGGAGCTGTATACACGAATACACGACAAAAGCAACATTACCCATCAAATTCAGACCTTTCGCAACACGACAAAAGCAACATTACCCATCAAATTCAGACCTTTGGCTGTGTGAATTCTACACGAGTGGGACCTTTCTACGGTGGCGATAATGGCGGTGCGTTTCGGCGAATGGAGCTGTATACACGAGTACACGACAAAGACACACTGAAAATTCTGATGCCCTTTTCCCACTTCCCGGCTTCTCCCAGAATCACACTTAAACGGAAACCTGAGCTGCTGTGAAGCAGAGCAGGAGGAAGGAGAAACAAAAGAATCATGACTACGACGACGACGACGATGAAGGACCAGGAGCAGCAGCAGCAGCAAGAACAAGAAGAGAAGGAGGCGGATATCTTCGAAGATGGAAGGACAAGCGTGGCTACGGTAGACATTCCTGCATCTGGTGCTCCAAAACCCATAGTGGCCAAGTTGCCTGCCCAAAGGGGCACTTACCCAATTCTGGTAATGTTCCATGGCTTCCTCATGAACAACTCTTCCTACACGCAGCTGCTCCACCACATCGCCTCCCACGCCTACATCGCCATCGCTCCTCAGGTAATCCAAACACATCCATCACCAAACCTTAACTCAACTTCTCACACGCCTTTTCGACACACACATCCATTATTCCACGTAAACCACTGATTTCACAGACGTTTCTTGCGTAGTCACAGAATTTGTTTATGTATGACAACGAATCTGAGCCTGAGCTGGTCATTTTCATGGATGGCTGAACTGAAGATGTATAACTGGGCCCCGGAGAACCCCAGAGACGAGGTTTCCAAGGCGGAGCAACTGCTGGAGTGGCTGCCGGACGGCCTGGCGCCGTTTCTTCCGGCGGATGTTTCGCCGGACTTCTCGCGGCTGACCGTCGCGGGCCACAGCCGCGGCGGCAAGATCGCCTTCCACTTGGCGCTGAACCGCAGGCGGTCGCCGCGGCCGGCCGAGGAAGCGACGGTGAAGATCTGCGCGGTGGTGGGGATCGATCCGGTGGACGGCTGGGATCGCATAGTGTCGCCGGAAATGGCGGAGCATTCGTTGGAATTGGGAGTTCCGGTGCTTATACTGGGGATGGGGCTGGCAGCGACTGGCCGCTTCCCTTTTCCGGCGTCTGCTCCCGTCGGCCAAAACCACGCCGAGTTTCACCGAGTTTGCGGGGCCCCCGTCTACTGCCTCGTGGCTAAGTCCCACGGTCACATGGATGTGCTGAATGATCACGACGACGGTCACATGAACCTGATGGCGCGCTTCGCGTCGTGCTTGATCCCCAAAGGCGCCGCTCGCCGGCCGGCGCGGCGATTCGCCGGCGGCTGCATCGTGGCGTTTCTGGATTCGCTCCAAGGCCGTGCTGACGTGGCCTTCCGCAGGCTTATCCGCGATCCCGTCTCCGTGGCCTGCCCTGTCGACGTGGATGCCCCTCTCGTCCACGAGACGGCACACCAGTCGTAGCTTGCCACGTGGCGTATTCCAGATCACGTTTGCCTTGCGTCGTTGGCATTGGCCGAGTAATGTTATTTCTGGTCTCTTACCGTTTGCGAGTAAAGGGGTGTTTCCTAGTGGAATATCGTCGTTGTTTGGGGTGGAAGAACGGTCAAAGATGTTGTTATGCTAATGTTATCAATTTCGTTGTTCAATTGCTAAAGGAAGCCTCTGCCAATGGTTAGATAAATGTGGATGGGAGGAAGAATTTCACTTGGAAACAATGAAGGCTGGCGCTTACGGGAAGAACGGTGATGGTTTCAATGTAGTAGGTTAATTGCGTTTAATGTTGTGCACTACGACACTATGATAGTGCTGTTATGCATAGGGGGAGAGTTTCTTTTCCTAGTTAAATAATGAGTAGAACGTGAATGCATTAGGATCACGCAACAATCATAGCATCTTCATCTATGAATTAATATTCTATGGATTTTATCCATGTTAATTAGAATTGCATATTGAATTTTAATACTTCATGTATAGATTTTTATCTATATTAATTGGGACTGAATATCAAATTTTAAGCCACTATATGTAGCTTGCATTATATTTATAGAACACTTGGAATTATTGATTTCTTATACATTAGAGAGAATAAATAATGTTGCTAGTGATGTTAATGTACATTTTGTAATAAAAAATTGAATAGTTACAATTGCTTTCTTACTTCTTATCCAAAAATCCTCAAATTTATCTCTATTTAAGAAATCATCAAATTATTTAATAGAATATATTACAAATGTTGGAAGGTTATATCACTCTACCATGCATAACTTATATCTTGCTTTTGGAACATGTTTTGAACTAAGTGATATCTCAAGAGTAAATGGTGCAACATTATGGTACCTTTATTCCATCTACATGGGCTAATCATTAAGGTAAGTGAAGGATTTGATAAAGACTTTCTAATTGTCTACCTAATACCATGGCCCAACTTTATAGTTTTGGCATGCCCTTAGATTAGCATAAATTTCAACATACCCATTGGGATCAAAACCTTGACATGCAAATTATAAGCCACATCCTTTCACCAAGTAGGAGGATGATGATGATGACTCTTTGACCAAGTAAATTGACAAAGGGAACAAATAGTGCATGTTACCCAATATCCATTAAATGCTTTTCTTATTCTACTTTTTAGTTATAAGCATGGAAATCACAATTTCTCTAGTGACCAAGCTGCTATGTCATCATTAAAGGGTGCTTCACATTTTCTTTTAAAGTCTATTGGTATCCATTGATCTCATTTGGGTGTTTATGATCCTAGATGCTCTCTTTGCAACATGGAAGACTCATTCACCCACTACGTTTTTACTTGTCCCATGCTCAAATTTATATTTACATGATTTGAAGCCAAAGTTGAAAGAAGTTTTATTTTGTGATACTCAACTTCAAGGGTTTTTGTTTCACACATTTAGTTGCTTTCATATTTATGTAGTTATGATGTTTCTCCATACAACATGAATTTGTCTTGGTGTAGGCTTTCATATTTTTGTTTTCAACTAAAAAAATCTATCATTTTTTATTCGTAAGATTTATCATTAATTTTCTATATAAATCAAATGATCGTTTTTTTTTTCAGAAAAGAATGAAAAGCATGAGAGTGCAAGTTTTTGCAACCACAAAAACTAATATTAATTTAACTTTGCAAATGAAATATTATCCTTTATAAAGATCAAAGATATTTGGTGCATGATACTTTTTTTTTTTTTGCAAAACCAAAGTGTATCTTTTCCTTAAAAAAAGTTGTAGAGCCTCATCTTTTTAAATTTTGAAAACAACATGTGCTTTTAAAAAACACTAAAAAGTCAAAGTTTTGTTTTGGAATCAAAACAACAAAAAATTTAATTTTAAAACCCATTTTGTTTTCCAACCATTGCATTTTTCCATCAGAAACAAAAGTGAAATTGAAATCAGGAAAAGAGCTAATGTAGTTCAATTTTAAAATGCAATGAAACTGAGTGTAGTTGATAAAATCAAATAAAAAATTTGTTTGCTTAGGCCACATTTCCTCTATTTAAGAAAATGATAACAAAACTGCATGTCCTTTCAATTTGGATTTTGTACCCAAATCATTTCATTTTTTAAAGAAGGATCCGCATAGGAAAAGAAATGTAAATGGAAATGAAAAGAAAAATGGAAATGGAAATCAAAGTAGAAAAAGAAATGAAAATAAAAATGGAAATGGAATAGAAAAGAAACCAACACTATAATATTAATGAGAACAAAAGGCAAGTGACAAGCAAATAAAACATTAATTTTTATTTCACACTTAGCTTGTGCTTATTTGCTATTATTATCGATGAATTAATAAAGGAAGTATAAGATGAAATCCCTTATATGCTATTTGTAGATGATATTGTGTTAGCAGATACATCTCAAGAGAATATTACTACTAAAATGGAGAAGTAGAGATATGCTCTAGAATCAAAAGTCTTAAAAATTAAACAAAATATATGGAATGCAATTTTAATGATAACATAAATAGTGATGAAATAGAAGTGACTATTTAAGGCAAAAAAGTTCCTCATTGCAAATAGTTTCGATCCCTAGGATCAATCCTCTAATAAGATGGTAAAATTGATAAAGATATTAGAAATAAAAATGAGGTAGGATGGTCAAAATGGAGACATGATAATGGTGTTCTATGTGATAAAAGAATACCAATACAATTAAAGAGGAAAATTTATAGGATAGTAATTAGACCTACTATTTTACTTATATGGTGTTGAATGTTGAGTAGTATAAAGGAGGCATGAACAACAAATTAATATAGTAGAAATGTGAATGCTTTGATAGATGTTGAATGTTACTAAAAAAGATAAACTATATAATATAGACATCAAAGGAAGACTTGAAGTGACTTCTATTTTAGATAAGCTATAAGAATGGTGGCTTAGATGGTTTGGACATGTGCAAAGAAATTTAGACAATGAGCCTATAAGCAAAAGTTGCTACATCATTATTCTAGAAAAGTGATGAGTCATGATTTGCCTAGCTTCAATATTGGATATCTAATATTGGGCCCCTATATGTGTTATTGGAAATCCGATATTGGGGGTATGGGTTGGCCTATAAATATAGTGCTTGGGCACATGGCTTGGGCAATAGTTTTGAATTAGTTTTTCATAGTTTTGTCAATAAAGTAGCTGAACTCTTACAGTTTTATTCTGTAATCTTACAGAATAGTTAGTGAGTGCCTACAGCATGAATCTAAATTAGTTGTACGAAGTCTTATATGAGTGGCAATGTACCTGGACATATTCCATGAATGACAATAAGATCGAGATTGATTCTTCTTCATTACAACACTTTGACTTAGATTAGATTTACTTTCCAAGAAATTTATTTTTCATCTACTTAGTTAATATTTACATTTTCATGCATGTTAATTAATTAAGCACATAAGTACAATTGCTTCAAGCATGCGTATGACTCTTGGTAATCTTAGCAACGCTTAACGTTTGGTAACCCAACAGCATCATATGTGTTCAAGGTGTGCACGGGAAGTGGGATTGGATACTTATGTTAGGGTAGTTGATTATTAATTAACAATTAGATTAGTTGAATTGATTATAAATTGAGTT
Source organism: Gnetum montanum (assembly GCA_015680685.1). Lineage (NCBI taxonomy): Eukaryota > Viridiplantae > Streptophyta > Gnetopsida > Gnetales > Gnetaceae > Gnetum > Gnetum montanum. The sequence goes on from MNCI01001069.1 coordinate 7,647, forward strand.
TCAACCTATTGTTAATTGTAGATCAATAAAATATGAAATAATAAAAATCATATGCCTCACTTTGGACTAAACTATACATGACAAAGCCACCACTAGTCCAAGTGGAAAGACAATGAATTGCAATCAAGGCATAGCGATCTAGATGCCATAACTAGTCCCATCCATGGAATTTGACTGGATTGTACATGAATGCTTGTGATTCTTATGGTTGGGTGTAGAGGTACCTTGTCACTCATCATTGACATTGTTGCTGGGGATGGTGCTAGTTATTTAGATTAGTTATATTATACATGATCGCTATAAAGGTAATATTTTAAATCACACACATTATCAGAAAAAACCATGTCTTTTTCACATAGGATCAAGATTGCATCACATAAGAGAAATGATAGGATCTACACTACAAAAAATTGGAGTGAACAACCTCAAGCAAGGGTTTCCTATGCTCATTTAGACCCTTCCTACACTCAAAGACTACATTCAACTAGTGCAGACAATCATAGAGGAGTTGGAGTAAGTTCTAGATCGAGGAGGGCATTAAGGCCTAGAACCTTCTCTAAACCTAGACAAGATAAATTAAGGGACCATGGGGAGAACTATAGAAGCCATGACAATTCTCCCAGTTTCTCATCTTCCTCTTCCTCTTCAACATCTAGTTTTGATGAAGATGAATGTAGGTATAGAGATAGAGCTCTACTACAAGGTCAAGATAAGGATGGAAATCGAACCCAAGGGCCAAATCAAAGACATCACAATGAGCATAAACAAGATCGTCACAATCAAATGAATAGAAATAGAAATTTTCATCACAACATGTTTGATGACGATTAACCCTTGTTGGCTACTAAGATCCTGATGCAGATTATGGAGGTAGTTAAGATAGCTCACAGGCATCATAGGGATAGTTGCTTACCCATGCTTGATATAAACAATATCCCTAAATTTGCAGGAGGCTACAACTCAGATCCACAACATCATATACAAGCCTTCCATGATGCCTGTGCCTCATACAACATTGAGAATGGATGGAAAAAGCTTAAGCTCTTTCCTAGGACACTAATTGACAAAGCAAAAAGTTGGTATAGATTGTTCGAACCAAGTTTCTTTTACCAATGGTCCACAATGTTGGAACTTTTCAATGAAAAATACCAAACCTATGTGAGGGTGTCCAACCTAAGAAAACAAATCCAAGAGTGGAAGCAAGAAAATCATGAATCCTTGGATGTGGCCTTGGATAGATACTATTCGCTACTACATAGATGTCCTAGCCATGATTTCTATGAGGAAAGGTAACTTTTCCACATCATTGATGGGCTTCGTAATAAAATAAGGGAGACCCTTGGGATGTATGCTCAAGGTCAATTATACGAATTAAAAGCCCATAAGATACAAAGGCTAATTGGGTGGGTGGCAAAAGAAGAAGGAGAGCTATGTAAATGAGAGAATGTAGAGGAAAACAATTAGGACCCAAATCTTCAAAAGGAGAAGGTCCATATCTATGGTAAGGAAAAAGAGGCAGCTCTTGATGAGATGATTTTACAACAAACCTTGCTGATGAGTGGCGAGGTACCCGTACACTCAACCATATGAATACGAGCATTCACGCACAATTTGGTTGAACTCCGTAGACAAACTAGTTGTGGTATTTAGATTTTTACACGTTGATTGTAATTTTCTGTCTTCCCACCTAGACTAGCATTTGCTTTATCATGTATGGTTTAGTCCAGAGTGAGGTGTATGATGTGGTCCTAACTAGTGCTACTCCTAGGGACAATGGAAATAACTTTTTTTAAGCTAATAGGGAAAGGGTGAAGAGAGTCTAAGCTAGCCTAAGTGTGATGAGCATTCATCCCTTAATCATTTGTACACATCTTGGACCTCATGTACTACTGCTAGGATTACCAAGCGCATGTCCTAGGATACCAAATAGTCACACTTAAATGCTTGTGATTAAGTCGTACTCATTCCACATTAATAACATGAAATGAAAATGTCAATAAAGTAAATAGTAACTAAAGAAAATAGTATATAAAAATTAAAGCAATTAAGAGTTAAGTGGATGCTACAATGATGAAGCAATCTCGATCTTTATTTCCAATCATGTACGCATCCAAGTATGTCACACTCAAATAAATGTGTCATACAATTACAATCATCACACTACGGGCATGCACTAGGGAAAGGAGTTGATAGGAAAAAATGAACAAAAAGAATCTACTTCTATAACCTATTGACTCTTCCTTCTTATGTGCCTAAATGTGGTATTTATAGTCTTACACAGGAAGCCACGATATCGTGTATCTGATATCGTTACCCAAGCCACGATATCGCGTACCTAATATCGGGGGTCCGATATCAAGGGTCCGATGTCAAGGGTCTAATGTCAAGGGTCTGATGTCAAGGATCCAATGTCAAGGGTCTGATGTCGAGTATTTGATATTAGCACTTGACAAACCATGATTCATCATACCCCCACAAATGAATAACAACTTGTCCTTGAGTCAAAGAAAGTGAGGAATAAGTTCAATTGATTACATAGTGGATAGGTATGGGATTATCGATTAACTAGGGATTTATTCATGCTACAGTGGAGAATTGAACACAACAAAATTGGGATGTAGACACAGAATTACAAAAGGAAAAAATTTGTGAAACTCATGGGGTTCCTAGTGGTGGTGACTCCTCCATGGGTGCCTTTCCTTTGTTGTGTGTGCCAAGCTTTTGAGATTGATATCATTGAAGAAGCGCTTGATGTTTCTCCTCTTCTATCTAAGGATTATGAGCTATCCATGCTGATGTTCCAATGTTTGATGGAGTCAACACTTCCCATGGACATGGTAGCTATGGGAACACTTGATTGGCCTTGACATGCTATGCCACAAATAGCCATTATTCCTCTTCATAAGCTTGGACCCTAACCTCTCCACCTTTTTCTGGGCCAGATTATGCAGTGAAGGAGTTCCCTGATGGATGCTGAATGATTGTGCCCCTTGCTCTACATGAGGTCCTTGGCCTTTGCCTCCCCTTGGGTGTTCAGTTGCACTTTGAGAAGGTCCTCCTTGTTGTCCTCTTTTAGGGGCCATCTATAATCACACAAAGATCAATTGTTAGTAAGGTTATTGAAAGAAGTTCAATTATATTATACGTTACTCATTGCCTTTAATAAATGTTGAATTCTTTGCTTAGTATGATTTTAGAGTTAGAGATTTTTTTTCAAGGAAGTTGCCCTAAAAGTTTAATGTCGGACCTGATTTGTTTAGGTGATACATAAAAGGGCATGTAATGGTTTTGAGGAACGTTTGATAAAATGATGACAAAGGAAAGAATAGATTTGGAAATGAAGTACTCGGAGGGTATAAAATGATGTGGTGGTGTGAAACAAGTACAAATTACAAAAGTCACGCAAGTGGGTCCTCCCCAAAGTAGGTTCCAACCTATAATGCCCTTGCATAACCACACCTTAAAATGTCCATAGGCACTAGAAGGGTTAAATGTAATCTACATCGATGCAACAAAAAACACACATGTTGATACTACCGTGATGAGGTATGCATTCAATGCTACACAAGACACGAGTCACAAATACATGAACAATGAGATGAGGCAAATTGTAGATGGGATTGCAGAGATTGGGACATGAAGTAACTAACCTTGTGCATAATGAATCTTGAGTGTAGGATGTGATTAATGTGTCATTAGCCCATTGCTCCAAAATCAAGACCAAGTCCAGTCCTTCAATTAGTCATACCACATTGTTTCATCTAATGATGGACAACCATAAGAGGATCATGACAACAAAGCATACGATCACTTGGTGTTTTGTTCAAGGGAGGAGTAATTGGGAATTTGTGGTACACTTTTCTTGATCCTTTTATGAATTTTTTCTTGGCTGCTTTGGCACACTTTTTTTTGAATGCTTAATCCAGAGAAGCTGCCTACCTTTAGACATGGGTGCACGTTTTTCCAGTGGGACCCCCTAGAATACCATTGGGTTTTTTTTATTGAGTGCCTTTAGTACTCTTACTCCCATTTGTCGTTAGATCTACAAGGATCTTAGTACAACCAAGCTACATGATTAACTCCTACATATGTCACCAAAGAGATTCCACAAGTCCCCTTGATGTCACACCTTGGCCATTCTTGCTTAGTTCATCATTCTTTGCTCTAGGCATAATGAGCACAAAATTACTTTAAGTTTTAATGATGTTAAGAATATCTTCATACCTAGAGTAGAACCTTTTATTAATAGAATGGGTGGGTGGATGTGATGGGCTCATTGTCTAAGTAATTAGTCACATGAAACTTGATAGCATAGAAAAACACCCCAACCAATGAGTCACATGAATGTTTTATTCATAGATGAGATTACCCATAAAAAAAATAAATAAAAAGATAAAACAAAAAAAAAAATTGAAACATGAAAAACTGAAAAAATTGCAAAATTAAAGAAAAGAAAAATATTTATTAATCTTGCTTGTTAGAATGGGGGATGTCCCCCATAACTAATCTTTTGATCATAGCGAGAATTAATAAATGAAAGGTTTGGATCCAAGCATGTTGGAAATGTTGGGGATCGATCATATTTGAACCATCAGGTGTCTTTTGAGGTGGTGGTTGGCATGTACCCAAAATGTGATTCACACACTTGATTAAAGTTGACATAGTGGGGTAAGTTATAATATGTGATTAATTGATAAGGAGTTGTCCCACTATGGAACCCGTGATTGTCAGATGGTATGCAAGGATCGATATGTCTTACTATGTGGCTATATTCATTGGGCCGCATGGTAGTTGGAGTATTGAGTGATGGCCCTGATAAGATAGCAGCATTGTATTTGAGGAGAAAGATGCAGCACTGTGTTGAACTTGTGCTGAGTGGAAGGATGCAGTGGTCTCAGAACTATGTTGTCCCTTTCTACAGTCATGTCTAAATAAGGGACGCTTTTGACATTGTGAAAGATTCCCACTGCGGTTGATAGTAGCAGCACAAGTAACGTTTGTGGGTTGATGTTATGGCGCAAATCATTTCAGCATCACTAGTGGTGATGTAGAAGGGGATGAAAGATGAGAATACTGAATTTGAGGAGAAGTGTAAGGAACATGAGGTGGTGATCTTGTTGGAAAGGACGTGGTTTGATAGTACTTAGGAGAACAATAACAATGTGGTGAGATAGAAGATGTTGACCTGATTGGGGAAACAGGATGTTGAACTTGATAAGCACTTAGGTTCGGATGATATGAAGGATGTGACTAGTTTGAGGGTGGTCTCCCCCATGATTGGGAGTTTTTCCACTATGATTAAGCACAGTATTTTTGTACGAACTTTGGATGTTACATTCTTCCCCAATGCTCATGTAAATGTGACAAGATTGGACATTGAACTTTGGGATGATCATACAGGTAAATATTACATTCATAGGTATGATTAGCAGTTGAGTTCTTATTCTCTTCAATCTTTCTTTCTGATTGTCTAAGGGTGTTCTGTCTTGCTTCTTGGTTCGTCATGGTTCTACCTCTAATAGTGTTGGCATATTCTCCACATTTTTCATGTATCCATTCCATCATCTTATTGATCTTTACCTCAATTTCATCTAGTGATTGTAGTATTGGAAAAGATGATTCCACCTCCTTGAGGTGAGTTTATTTCTCCTCTTCATGATAATGGACGTTTGCTAATTCAAGATTTTGGTCCTGTTGAGAGCTTTCAACATTCTCCCATCTAGCTAACTCTCCTTCTTCTTTTGCTACCTGCTTAATAAGCTCTTGGAGTTGGTGGGTTCATAGCTCATACAGTTGCCTCGGGCATACATCCCTAGGGTCTCCCTTGTTTCATTACAGAGCCCATCCATGATGTGGTACATTAGCCTTTTCTCAGAAAATCCATGGCCTGGGCAATTATTTAACAATGCATAATATATTTCTAAGGCCATGTCCAAGGGTTCATGTTATGCTTGTTTTCACTCTTGGATTTTTTCCTCAAGGCTGACACTCTTGCATAGGGTTGATATCTTTCATTGAAGAGTTCTACCATTATTGGCCAATGTCAAATTGATTTTGGTTGTAAGGACCTGTACCATACTTTTGCTTGGCCAACGAGTGTTGTAGGAAAGAGCTTAAGTTTTTCCCACCCATTATCAATATTTTTTTATACACAAGCATCATGGAAGGCTTCTAAATGATGTTGCGGATCCAAATCATAGCCTCCTGAGAATTTGGAAAAGTTGTTTAGATCAAGCCTGGGTAGAGGGCTTTTTTTACGATGCCTGCAAGATATTTGAACAACCTCTTGTATATGCATTAGGCTCTTAGTGGCCAACAGGGGTTCATTGTCACGAGGTAGGTTATAGAATCATGAATTGGGATGATGTTGTCTTCATTTATGTACATATCAGACCCCTACATTAGATTGAGTACTCCAAACTTCATCTTCATCATCGTATAATTTGTTGGTTCTCCAATGAATTGCCTTACTAGTTGTTGCATTGTCATAGTCTTGTGAGAGAGACATTGTTATGAATTGTGTGTGAATTCTTTGCAATTACTTGTTTTTGAAAGATATATCATCAAGGCTTCATTACAACGATCTTGGATGATATAACTAATCTAAATAACTAGCACCGTCCTCAACAACGACACCAATGATGAGTGGTGAGGTACCCCTACACTCAACCATACAAATACGAGCGTTCATGCATGATCAGGTCAGACTCCACAGATGGAATGGTTGTGGTATTTAGATTGTTACATGTTGATTGCAGTTTGTTGTCTTCCCATCTAGACTAGTATTTGCTTTGTCACATATGGTTTAGTCCAGAGTGAGGTGTATGATGTGGTCCTAACTAGTGCTACTCCTAGGGATAATGGAAATAACTTTGTTTAAGCTAGTAGGAAAAGGGTGAAGAGAGTCTAAGCTAGCCTAAGTGTGATGAGCATCTATCCCTTAATCATCCGTACACATCTTGGACCTCATGTACTATTGCTGGGATTACCAAGGGCATGTCCTAGGTATGCTACTAGGATACCAAGTAGTCACACTTAAATGCTTGTGATTAAGTTGTACTCATTCTACATTAACAACATGAAATGTAAATGTCAAGAAATTAAATAGTAACTAAAGAAAACAGTAAATAACAATTAAAGCAACTAAGAGTTAAGTGGATGCTGCAATGATGAAGTAATCTCGATCTTTATTGCTAGTCATGTATGCATCCAAGTATGTCACACTTGAATAAAGGTGTTATACAATTACAATCATCACACTACGGGCATTCACTGGGGGAAGGAGTTAAGAGGAAAAAATGAACAAAAAGAATCTACTTCTATGACCTACTAACTCTTCCTTCCTGTGCACCTAAATGTCGTATTTATAGGCTTACACAGGAACCACGATATCGTGTATTTGATATCGTTACCCAAGCCACGATATCGCGTATCCAATATCGAGGGTCCGATATTGGGGGTCTGATATCAAGGGTGCAATGTCAAGGGTGCGATGTCAAGGGTGTGATGTTAAGGGTCCAATATCAGCACCTGACAAACCACGATTCATCACTTGCCAATACAAAATTCTCTCATTGAGCTTGAAGCAAAGTTTAATAATATGTTAGAATTGATGAATGAGAAAGTTAAAACTTGTGTAAAAATCATAGAGGAGAGAGTGACATAAAGCAAATCAAGTGATCACAAAAAAAAGAGGAAAAAGAACCAAGAAACAACTAAGAACAGTTATTGGCAAATAGGAAAAATGGTTGAAGAAAGTGAGTCTATAGAGTTAATCATAGATGAGGATAATGGATGTGACATTTTCATATATGACCATCCAAAGGGCCATTGCGTAGTCTTGTTGCATCTACATGAGTATTGGGTAGGGGCATTAAATTCAAAGTTTGTACAGAAGCACATGCCTAGGAGATTTCCTTTTGGCTTTGTATAGTATAGTGCAACATCCTAACCACGACAATTGTGTGTTGTTTGGAAAAAAGGCATGGTCTACATTTAACTTCTAAGGTGCCTACAAACATCTATAAAAGTGGTTATGTAAGGGCATTATGGTAGAAGCCTAATTTGGGAAGGACCCACTTTCATAACTTTTGTTGATCATGGCTTTGAACTAACCTTCACATCTTCCAGAACATCAATGACGGTTTCTCTGAATTTATGCATGATTTTGGGACCACTTCTCATTTGTTTCATTAAATTTTTTCTACTTTTCTATTTCCATATCCATTAATATTTCTTGGCCATCTTCTGAATTGGACCTTTGGTTTTAATTATTCAAAAACCTATGTGCTTTCGGAGTTATGCCTATTAGTCATGGGGGCTAGGGATGCTTGCCTTAAAATTTTTGAAATTTTTTCAACATCCTATTTTTGAACATCCTGGTAACTAATAGTAATTGATCAAAATAATGTGAACAACTTGATGATTTTAGCTACCTCATAGCCTTGGGCATAGTATGTTGTCATCACCTTATGCTTAAACGCAAACTAAGAGATCCAAAAAGGGTTAATTATTAAGGAAAATTTACCAAAACTAATGTTGATCCTTTGGTGACTATAGGTGATGCTAAAAGAAATGCCTAAGGTAGAAGGTCTTTTGCGAGGCATGAAAACAAAGCTAAGAGAGGGACAACAGAGGATATGAGCATGGGCAAATCATAGCACATACAAGATAGCAGCTCAAACTTCACATGTTTGCTAGATCCATGGGATGATGAGAAGAAATTTTAGTCCACCATTCAAGAATGTTATGCATAACCAGAAAAGCATCGACATAACTATAAAGGTTAAAAGAATAGTTAGTGCGTGCACACAACATGGATCTAAATTAGTTGTATGAAGTCTTATCTGAGTGGTAATGTACCTGGACATATTCCATGAATGACAATAAGATCGAGATTGATTCTTCTTCATTGCAACACTTTGATTTAGATTAGATTTACTTTCCATGCAATTTATTTTTCATATACTTAGTTAATATTGACATTTTCATGCATGTTAATTAATTAAACACATTAGTACAATCGCTTCGAGCATGCATATGACTCTTCATAATCTTAGCAACGCTTAATTTTTGGTAACCTAGCAGCGTCATATGTGTTCAAGATGTGCATGGGAAGTGGGATCGAATACTTATGTTAGGGTAGTTGATTATTAATTAGCAATTAGATTAATTGAATTAATTATAAATTGAGTTTCAACCTATTATTAATCATACAAAAATAAAATATAAAATAATAAAAATCATATGTCTTACTTTGGAGTAAACCATACGTGACAAAGCTACCACTAGTCCAAGTGGGAAGACAACGAATTGTGATCAAGGCATAGCGATCTAGATGCCACAACTAGTCTCATCCATGAAATTTGACCGAATTATGCATGAATGCTTGTGATTTGTATGGTTGGGCGTAGGGGGTACCTTGTTGCTCATCAAAAAGCTACCAAAGGAAAGACCAAAAAATACATAGGAAAAAATGATCAAAGATGATTTGAAGAAACTACAAACAAACAAAGATCTAGCTCTTTGTAGAGGAAAATAATGAACAAGAACTCATGTAGCCGATCTAATTTTGTTCAGACAAAGCTAGGATGATGATGATAAATTATTTTAAACTTTTAAATTAAAGAAGGACCTACATGAAATGATAAAATATATCATTTTTAATTGGTAAAAGAAAAAATTTCAATTAGATAAAAATGCCACTAAAATTTTAAAACTTATAAGGGAGAGGGCCTACTACAAACCAAAAATTAAGCATGTTGAAAAAATGATGATAAGAAAGTAATAAATATAGAAAAAGAAATCATTTTATATGAAGTATGTGTTATTCCTAGTGTCCCACACATAATACTAATAAATTTTTAAAGATAAAATAAAGAATAATGCAAAAATTGATAAGGAAAAAAGTTACCCTAGGAAAAACCTTCAAGGTGAAAAACCCTCACAAAAAACTAGTTCTTAGATTGTTAACAATAGCATAGCTTCAAGATTGAAGCACAAAGAGAATTAATGTATATAATGGAGAAGAATTGTATGCGAGGATTGTAGGTTAGGCATTGGCCATTATTATTTCTTAAGGATGCTCCCTTAGAAATCCTTATATATTGCTTGGATTACAAATATAAATCCAAAAATAAGAATGATAATGTAATTTATTTTGGTATGGGATTGGTATTGATGATAAAAGAAAATAAATTAATGAAATAATTAAAAATAGCCATGAGCAAATCATGGTGGAGGATAAGGCAAATCATGGTGGGATCAAGGAAAATTTTCCTTCAACCACTTTACAATTCTCCCTCTTAAAGATAAAGCTACTTGGAAGAATAGTCTAGACCTTATAGGAAATTAGGTCTAAGGAAGACTAAAAGCTAATCAACACCAGAAAAACTTTTCAGCAGATGTTGAATTGGTGAGTACATTTACAAGATTTTCTTCAGTAGATATCTTGTTTAGAAGAATCCTTTGCTTTTTAATTTCCTTCTATATATAGTGTTACTCAATTTCAATGTGCTTTGTTTGGGCATGAAAAGTTTGGTTCTTGGATATGCTTATGGCTCTTTAACTATCACAGTCAATATTTATTAGAGCTTGAGTGATGCTAAGTTTAGCTATTAGTTGTTGAAGCTATATATTCTTTTAGCATGTTAAGTTAGCAGCAACATATTCAGCTTTAGTAGTAGAGTAAGCAACATAAGATCATTTCTAACTTTTCCATGAAACAACACCACCAAAGAGATTAAAGACATGTCCAGTAGTAGATTTTCTACTATCAATATCACTACTCCAATATGCATCAATGAAGCTATGAAGTCCATTAGAATCGTTTTTGTAATAAATCCAATAATTCATAATATCATGAAGATATTGGAAGACTTGCTTTACCATAACCCAGTGTTGTTTGTTCGGATTAGACATATGCCTACTAAGTTTTCTAATAATGTAAGCTATATTAGGTCTAGTAGAGACCATTGCATATATTAAACTACCTATAACACTAGCATATAGAATTTTAACCATGAGCTCTTTTTCTTCTTATCTTTGGGCATTGTTTAATTGAAAGTTTGATACTAGTCATAGGCTTGCAATCTTACATATTAAAATTTTTAAAGATATTTTTAACATATAGAAACTATTCAAGCTAAATTCTTTTCTTAGCCTAGTCTCTCTTAATTTTTATGTTCAAAATTTTTTATGCAGCACCAAGATCCTTCATCTCAAATTGAGAACACAAATGAAGTTTTAACTCCTAAATATCATGTATGTTATTACCTACTATTAAGATGTCATCAACATATAGTAGCAAGAAAACATATTTTCTACTTGTATTTTTAACATACATATAGGACTTTTCTACACTTTTGACAAAGCCAAGATTTACCATGTGGTCATTAAACTTTTTATTTCACATCCTTGGTGCTTTTTTGAGCCCATATAATGATTTTAATAATTGACATACCATATGCTCTTTTTCTTTTATTTCATATCCTTTACATTGTAGCATATATATTTCTTCCTCAAGATTACCATTGAGAAATGCTATTTTCACATTCATTTATTCAAGCTTGATGAGTCATCGATGGTTGGCTACATCAATGAGGCCTCGTTGATGTAGGCCTTGTCGATGCAATCGACCACGTTGACAAGGCCTCCTTGACACATCTCGTCCTACATTGATGAGGCCCCATCGACATCGTGTCTATCTGTCGCCTATAAATACATGCCTACCAACCACATTTATGGCAATCTAGATTTCAGTAGTAGTGAAGCTCTTGCATTTTTTCCATTTGAGAGTTAGAATTTTTTCCCTTAAGTGCTTGTAGTAGTAGTCATTAAGTGTATGGATCTTTATTCAAGCATTGTTGTACCTGAGCATAATAGTGTGTGCAACAATAAAGATGAGCTTTCTAATAAACCTTGTAGCACTTTGGATAGATTAGATATTTTATTTATGTATTTACTATTTCTAATTATTGATTAAATGTTTTCAATTAATTATCAATTATTTTCCAGTTACTATGTTAGATAAGAAATTAAGCCAAATAGATTACACACATAAGTACAACCACTTCGAGCATAACATGTACTTGCTTGGTAATCCCATTAGCATTATCACTTGGTATGCCTAGTAGTGTAGTGTTTGGTTGCCCAATAGTGAATACATGGGTTCAGGACATGTACGGAAAGTGGGAATGGATATTTATGTTAGGATTAGTGAAATGATTAGCTAATTAGTTAATTTAGATTAGTTAATTAAATCCATTTTTATCTACATTTCAAGCACCTGACTATAAAACTTGAAAATGATAAAAATTGAATGCCTCAGTTACACTCAATCATACTAACAAATGTCACAAGTGTAATTGGGAAGACAACGATTAACCTTAAGGCTAGATTCACTTCCTAAAGGGCTAGTGCATTGGAAGCAATGAAGTCCATAGAATTCAACTGGATTATGTGTGAAAACTTATGATTCATATGGTTGGGTGTAGGGGTACCTCGTTGCTCATCATTGGCATCATTGCCAAGAACTTTGTTTGTGGAACATGTGCTATTTAGGTTTAAGTGGATACCATTATATCATTGTACGAACTTAAAGGTTAGTATCATTCCCACTATACATAAAATTATAAAAGCACACTAACAATTTCATTTTATTTTGCAAAATGTCTTCTTCTTCTGGCAAGCTCAAAGATACCAAACCACCAGTCCCACAAGAATGCAAGGTGGCATACACTCATCCAGATGAGTTTATGCCAAATTTCACCTTCATCCTACATTAGGATGAATAGATGCGATGGCATGATATGAAGGGCAACATCATCCTGTCCCTCGATAGATTTGTGCCTAGAATGTTGTTTAAAACTATTAAGAATCTGGGCATAGTAGATCTTCATGAAAAGTACGTTGTGAATGGATACAACACTTGAAACTATTGTTCCATTGAAACACAACATAAGCAAGATAAACATCAGCAGAGACTCCATGAAGCTACAAAGGGAAAACATTATATTAACCCCTTATTCCTACTAGATCAAGAGGACAATGAGGATCCTTCCTTGGAAGGTTCTCAACATAAAGATTCTCTACCCCTTGCTACTGATGATGAGGATGTGAACCTGACCTTGTGATCAACTATTCATAAATCAACTTTAGGAAAGAGCAATAGCCAAGGTAGGGACTTTGGTAAACATCGTATTAATAAGGGATCTAATGATGGTGATCATAATAAGGGCAAGAGTAGTGGTAGACACCGTGGCGGCGATGGCAATCCACATTCCAATTCATCCTCTTCATTTGATTCTAAACATTCCTCTTCATTTGATGATTCTCATGGAAGTCATTGTCAAAACAACCATGATGAAGGTGATCAATGAAATAATAATGACCGTGAATGCCACCAAAACTGAAGGGGTGATTGAAATCCTCATTGGTTTCATCAACGTAGTGATGATGATGAACCTTTATTGGCAACTCGAAGTATGCTCAACATTGTGGAGGGAGTAAGAATTCCAACTAAGCATATGAAGGATAGTCGAATCAAGCATCTAGACATGAACAATATCCCAAGATTTGAGGGGGGATATAATTTTGATCTGCATACACATATACAAGATTTTCAAGATGCATGTGCCTTACAGAACATAGAGAATGAGTGGCAAAAACTCAAGCTTTTCCCTAGGACACTTGCTAAGGAAGTTGAAAGTTGGTACTAGTCCTTAGAGCTGGAATCTATCCACAAATGGAGTACCATGTTAGAACTATGCAATGACAAACAACAGACGTACTCTAGAGTGTTTAGTATGAGAAGGCAAATCCAAGGATAGAAACAAGGAGCACACAAACCCTTGGATGCCATCATGGGTTGATACTATTCACTCTTACATAGATGCCTTGGCCATGGTTACTCTCAAAGGGAACAACTTCATCATATCATTAATGGGCTTAGAGCAGAAATAAGAAGAACCCTTGGGATGTATGCCCAAGGAAGATTGTCTAAAATGAGAGCTCATCAGATCCAAAGGTTAATTGAGTAAGTAGAAAAATAAGAAGGTGAGCTATGAAAAAGAAAGAGTGTTGAAGAATATAATAGGGACCCTTCCATTAGAAAATGAGAGGTTTGATTTTGTGACAAGGAGGAGTTACCACTTGATGAAGTGATGAACAGAAAGATCTTGCCCATCCANAAAGATTTCTAAAGAATTTAAAGAGCAAAATAGTGATCATAATCATAGGAGGCAAAAAGAAGTTAAACATGCCTACCAANTTAAAGAGCAAAATAGTGATCATAATAATAGGAGGCAAAAAGAAGTTGAACATGCCTACCAAAGAGGTAAGGGCAAAGTTGTTGTAGTAGAGGAGGTTGTGGAGTCTAACTTTGATGATGAAATTGAATGTGACATCTATCAATATAAACATCTAAAGGGATGTTACTCTATAGTGTCACACTTACAAGAGTCTTTGGAGTGTACGCAGTGAATCCTTCCTTAGCACATAGGCAAGCTCCAAGACAATTGCCTTATCCTCAAGGTAGTCCAAGGTAGTTCCACCAATAGTAACAAGCTTATTACCCAAGTGGAACTCCTCCATAGCCTTATGAACAATACCAATAGTGGTACCAACCATAATCATGGAGAATGCCACCACCAAGGTAGCAGCACCCTTATAGGCAACTAGATCCATATGGGTACTATGTTTAGTAGCTCATCTCCCCTAGAAGTTCTACAAGTCATACATAATTCTAGCATCACTATTATGCTCTAAAGTACCACTGAGCACATTCACCATCTACTCAAGGGAAAAACCCATATCTGTATCCGTATCATCCTCCACATCCCTCTGCACCTACACCTCCACCTTCAACTTAGATACCTCTTGCTCCATCCATGCAGTGTAAAATTCCTTCATAGCCACAACAATGAAATGCTACAAGGGCTATGCATTCAAAACTAGTTTTTCAAGAAAGTGGTTTCAATAATAGATCAATGAAACAACACTTCTTTTGGCCCAGAAGTCCTCTCCAGCCCTCACAACCTACTTCAGTTGATTTCCTTACATCTCTAGCACCCTCATCCTCTACATCAAATAGCTTCAAGTGTCCTTCAAACCAAGTGTCACCTAGGATCTGCACTGTAATGTTAACTCATGCTATTTATGACTAGATTAAGGCTGGAAATCTTCCTACAAAAAGATTTGATCTAGGAAGTCCACTCATCTATCTATAGATTGTTGGATAAGAGCCATGCCAAGCTTTTCTTGACTCTAGTTTTGGAGTTAACCTCATCTCCCATGATATGTATAAGGCCTAGAACCTACCATCTCCTAAGAAGAGCAACATCCATTCAGAATTAGCAGCTCAATCAATTATTGTCCCTTTGGTATTAGTAGAGGACATTGTAACCATAGTTTGTGGGTGGTCTTATCCTGCTGATTTTTTGGTAATCAAGGTGGAAAATTGCAAAAGTGACTTTCGCATCATTATGAAAAGGACTTGGTTAAGCACGGTCGATGCACGAATGGATATAAGGGACCTATCTCTCAAACTATCCAAGAAAAATGAGCTAGGAAAAATTAAGAAGAAGTGTATTCCATGCATCGTGTACAATGATAATGGGTGCAATTGAATGCAAAGGATTTGGTCCATCAAGAGCACATATAGTAAGACATGTAATCAATGTGCACAAGAAATTAATATTCAATGGTGTCTTTATGTAATAGCCACAAAGCAAGAGGGCATCCAATGGCTGATAGTTGATTTAGATAATAGCACAATATGCATGGAACCAACTAAGAGCCTAACATGTGCATACGTTGAAGGCATGGACAAAATTGAACAAGTTCATTCCCAACTCTTTAATGAAGATGATGATACCTATTGGGTAGAGTTGGAGATCCTTGATCACTTTAAGGAGGAGCCCTTAGAACTAAAAACTTTACTAGTTGGTATGAAGTATGCATTTTTAAAGAATGGTAAATCGATCATCATTAATGCCAAACTTGCTCTTGAACAAAAAGAAAAGTTGTTGAAAGTGGTGAATAAATGGTCAACAGCCTTTGCTTGATCATATCTAGAGCTAACAGGAATTGATCCAAGGATATGCCAGCATCACATCTACACTGACCTGTCCATGAAGCCTAGAGGGTAGCCATATAGGTGATTGAACCCCAAATTAAAGTAAATCATCAAGGAGGAGATAGAGCAACTTCTCAAGGAAGGGTTCATCTATCCAATTGCAGCTAGTGAGTGGGTTAGCCCACTTGTAATAGTATTGAAGAAGGGTGGCAAATGGTAGGTTTGCATCAACTTTATGCTATTAAATATGGTGACATTTAAAGATCATTTTCCTTTCCTATTTGTAGATCAAGGGTTAGATACCATATTTGGGAATTGTTATTATAGCTTCTTGGATGGTTATAGTGGCTATAATCAAATCCAAATCGTGTTGGAAGACCAGGCCAAAACAACATTCACAAGTACTTAGGGGACTTTTGCATACTATAAGATGCCATTTGGCCGATGCAATGCCCCTACAACATTTCAATGCTTGGTCCTGAGTATCTTTCAATAAAAAATTAGTAGTGGTGTTGAAGTTTTCATGGATGATTTCTCCACCTATGGAGCTACATTTGAGCAAGCATTGGATTGACTTGAGCAAGTACTGAAGAGATGTATAAAGATAAACCTATGGCTCAATTGGCAAAAGAGCCATCTCATGGTTTAAGAAGGCATTGTGCTAGGGCATCGAATTTCATAGAAAGGGATTGAGGTAGACCCAGAAAAGATAAGAATCATCCAAGGAATAACACACCAACCAGAGACCATAAAAGATGTCTGGTCATTCCTTGGAGGATTTATTGAGAATTTCTCTAAGATTGAAAAGTTGTTGGTAGAACTTACAAAGAAAGATGCACCTTTCATTTGGATCAAGGAATGTGAACACACATTCCAACAATTAAGGAAGAAACTCGTAGAAACACCAATCCTATGAGCACCGGATTGGTTCAAACCATTCCATATCATGACAGATGCATCTAACTATGACTTGGGAGCAATGCTCACATAGATGGACAATAAGAAACATCCATATTATATCCACTATGCGAGCCAAAGAATTTTGAAGGCATAGTCAAACTACACCACCATAGAAAAAGAATTAATGACAATGGTGTACATGCTAGAAAACTTTAAGCATTATGTGCTAGGTTACAAAGTGTTTATGCATACAAACCATAGTGCAATTTGCTTCCTTATGAATAAGTTGATGGTAAGCCCTTGTGTTATACAGTGGCTTGTCATCTTGTAAGAATTCAATCTTACTATGGTAGATTAAAAAGGAATTGAGAATGTGGTTACTAATCATCTTTCTTGCTTAAGATGGATAACAAAGAGGAGGAGAGCCCACTCTCTGATCAATTTCTAGATAAAATCCTCTTTATTGGAGCAATAAGTGAACAAAAACTTGAAAAAGCAATATGGTTTAATGACATCCTCACATATCTTCTCACTCAAGAGATGCCATAGGACTTTGATTTTAGGGAAAAGCAATAACTTCTTCATTGGGTCAAATACCTCATGGAAATCAACAGACACATTTACAAGGTATGTGTTGATGGTTTGATCCATTAGTGTGTCCTTGATGAAGATCAATTGTGCATTCTCTAGGATGCTCATTGATGAGTGGCGAGGTACCCCTACACTCAACCATACGAAATGAGCATCGCACGCGCGATCCGGTCGAACTCCGCAGATGG
>MNCI01001069.1:26066-51700 GCA_015680685.1 Gnetum montanum
GGCCCATGATACAACACGACCCATGATACAACATGGGTGCCTTAACGTGGGTGCCTTATCGTGGGTGCCTTAAGGCGACCGCCAGCACTATGAGCAATTTAGGTCTCATCACTCATGAAGGGCCTTGTAGAGGCCACTATGCAAGGAGATGTATGACCATAAAAATACAAATGGCAGGATACTATTAACCTACAATCTTTAGGGATGCCCACTAGTTCATCAAGTCTTGTGAATGCTATCAACGTGATGTGGGGATGACCGCTTGCATGGAAGGTCCTGAATAGTGGATTCAACCACTGGAGCATTTTGACAGATGGGGCATCAAATTCATGGGTCCCATCACACCTATGTCTAACAAGAAGGTGTATATTATAGTAGTAATTGACTACTGCACAAAATGAGCTAAATTCGTAGTTGTTACTGATTGTACATCATTCACTTTTACCAAATTTATACAACAAAATATCATGAATAGGTTTGGGATGCCACATTTGCTAATTTTTGATAATGGAACTCATTTCATAGGTGTCACATTTAGAAAATTAATGCAACACTTGGGGTAGAACATAAATTAACAACACCTTACCACCCCCAAGCCAATGGTCAAGCAGAGGTAACCAATCAGGAGATTACAAAAATACTAATGTGAACCATTAGCAAATATAAGAAGGATTGGAGTACAAAACTTAACAATGTTCTCTAGGCTTATCATTCAACTTGGAAACTTTCTATTGGATATTCTCCCTATGAGTTAGTGTATGGAAAACTTCCAACACTCCTAATTCAATTCGAGCTCTATACACTCTCAATGACCTATGATCTAAACCTTGACCTAAGTCTAGCATAGAAGGAAAGATTGATCAATTTGAATGTGCTAGAAGAAAATCACTTAGTGGCCTTATCCTTGAATGAGGTGAACAAGGCATTTAGCAAGCAGCATCATGATCTTAGAATTAGGAAAGTAAAACTTCAACTAGAAGATAAGGTTCTTTACTAGAACCCCACACATGATTGATCAAACCTTTCCCTCTGGGGCCAAGATAATTTACAAACCTGACAACCGAAATAAAAAGTAGTTGATCAATATCAAATAAGTCAAACCTTTCCTAGAACCAAGATTGACTAGTGTAACTACTGCCTCACTGAATGGACATCCACATTCTATTTTTTGGATCTCATTCCTCCAACTCAATCATGGGGGAGATGGCCATCTATGATGACCATTATCATGGCCTCTCAGTTTTTACCTTTTTTATTTTTCATGTTTTTGATTTTACAAATTTTTGATTTTTGATTTTTTCTAATTTTTCACCATCTTTAGTACCTTTAAATCTTTTTAATTATTTTACACTTTCTTATATATTTTACCTTATTTTTTTTCTTTTTTTAAGTGTGATATTTTCTCATTTTTGGCAATAAATTTACTTTATTGTCATAGGACACAATGTCGCTGTTGCTATTTATTAATGATGGTTTGTGCTTAATTTGTGATTGTCAATGTCTGGTTTCTATTTTTGAATTACGATGTTTGATAACTTTGTCATGGTTTATTTTTCATGAAATAGGCAGTGAGTCCACATCATCCACCCATCCAATGAATTCTATGGCTTTCCTTGTTCTGGGAATTTGAGGTCCCTTTTCGTTAAAGAAACTCTTAATTAATCAATGACCTTGGTAGTTCCAAAATTAGGAAGGATTCAAAGGTTTGTAAAGGGTGTGACTTCAAGGGGACTCAATACTCTTTGTACTCTTCTTCTTGCTTGAGTGTTTGAGTGTTTTTCATGGACTTCTTACTATTCCACACCAACCACTAAAGGAAGTCAAAATAACATCATTGCATGATGTGGTTCCCATTCAAGAAAAAAAGACAAAAAAAAAAACAACCATGGGAATTCAAAGCACACCCCTTCGACATGAATAAGCCCTTGCATGGTGTGGTTCTCATCATTTAAAAAAAACAACAAGAATGGAAATTCAAAGCACACTCCTTGGACAAATAAAAGGGCTACAAGCACTAGTTATGGAACTTGAATGACATGCACCTATGCCTGATGGTCCCTTCTAACTAGGGCCCCTTCTCTTACTTCCTACTTATGCTTTCTTCTCTTTGTGGAATAGTGGTTGTTTTGTGGAAGCACTCTTGTGTCTCAGGTGGGTGGATCATTCTTAGAGTGGTGATGTGAATTCATTGAAAGAAAATGGTTTTTTTTTGGACTAAGGAGGGAACTTCTCAGGTCATTTTAACCACAAATTCCACAAGGGACTTCTTATGACCTCAATTTGGAACTCCATTTCATGTTCTCTATCATCCATCCATGATGCCATAACTCACCTCACTGCTAGGTTCTATGTTATGCCCTATGTCTTAGTTTGATGTTTTAGGATTCTTGCGTGGATTGTTTTGAGTTGGTCTTTAACTGGTCATGATCATTAAATCGATTATGGGGCTCACAAATTCCTTAGTTGTGGTTATGCAAGGGTAAAAAGGGCATGAGTTTGCTATGGGGAGGACCCACTTGTATAGATTTTGGCTTGATTAGTTAAGGTTCCTTACCTTTGACATCACTACAACCTATATTTTGTATTTTCCATTGTGTAAACTGCTCAGTACTTCTTAATCTTTCATTGCATTCACCCATTAAATCAAAATTTCTTCATTTTTTCAGATTTATGAACTTCAATGCACTCTTCTCATGATTTCATACTGTTCCTGGTCTTCTGAGCTTTCATTTGACCCCAATGTCATTGAAAAATTCCTTGTATTTTGAAAGTTTGACCAAAGTCAATTGAAGGAAATGGTGGTCAATAGCTACGTCAACGAGGCCTCATCAATGCAGCCGACCTCATCGACGAGGCTCTATTGATGAGGTCTCGTCAATGCAGTGCAAAAATACTATATATACCGTCAAACACTTTGGAACTTTTTGCAATTTTCTCATAACACACAGGGAATTTTTGCAATTTTTCAAAGCCCAAAACCTTTGAGAGCTCATAACTTTCAAACCATTTGTCCAAATCACTTCGTTTTTTGATCCTACACTTACCGGAGGTAAGATCTTTATCATGGGTGTTGTAAATGTTAAGGTTTTTTGATGAAATTTTCAAAAAAAATTTAACTCCTCCCAAGAGTTAGTAACCTTAACAACATAAAAATATCAACTCTTTTGACAATTAACCATTCCAATAACCTTTGGGATAATTTATCAATGGTAATGCATAAATAAAAATAATAATTGAGTTAATTAAATTAGCCATAATCACAACTTAGCCAAGTGTAGCTACCCTCAAGAGTTAAGGTATTCCAATTGTTTTAAGGTTACATAATGATTGCTAATCCATGGTCTTATTGTGATTATAGATGACACCTAAAAAAAAGTGTTAATAGGAAGGAGAACCCTCACAACCATGCGAGAAATGACCCAAAGCTAGAAGGGGCTAGCAAGAACAAGGCCAAGAATAATAAGAGGTGATCCATTCCACGAGACTTCTTTGTGAGGAGCTCGAAGTCGAATTTGTTCGACAAATTCTAGAGGAAGAAGTGCCTACCGCACAATCCCAACAAGGAGAAGTGCTTGGACCCATGCCAAGGCTTGAGGTCACTTTGACTCAAGCCTACCTAGACATCATCAAGTCTTAAAAATTCCAAAGATTAGTTCTTCAAGAGATAAACTTTGGTCCATTTTTGGAAAAAGCTTTAGAGGATTTCAAGACACAATTGCAAACCTCTCCCATGTGGCCAGTCATCACGTTGCTCACATGGAAGAGACCTATCTCTTCTAAAATAGCCAAAGGCCATAGTCTGTTGTAAAAATCAAGGAAATTCAAGTGTCCTACTTAGCAAAAGCCATTTCATAGGCATTGGGTTTGCTAGACATTGGAACATAGTTGGCAGAGATTTCAATAAAAGGTGATCCTGAGGAAAAAATCGAATGGATCCAATGATGCTACGAGGTGGATGATAAGGAGTATGGTGCACTCACATCGGTTGAGTAGATTTATTTCAAGATTGTGGCCTATCACCTCAATCCAACAGTAAGGCCAAATAAGGTGACTTCTTTCTCTACCTAAGCATGCATTACTCTAAGTGGGAAATTTCCCATTAACCTTCCACAACTAATTTATTTAGAGATCAAGAAGCACTTCAAGGATAATGAACTTGGCAGGCATTGTTTGCTATTATAATAATACTTCAAGCATGCTCCATTAGCTTCACGGGTAGAAATCATGAAAGATAAGACACTAATGGCCACTTAAGCAGGGATAAGTGGGGTGGATCCATCTATCTATTGGCCTGTAATGAGTCATCATAATGAGGTGGCTTGAACAATTAGCCAGATGACAATAGGTGGTCCCATTTTCTCTATCCAAAGAATGTAGCTACTTTTGAGGTCAAATCCCAACACTTGAGAGGAGACGGTGTCACTAGAAACACACCATATATTCCTAGAAATCTCTGGGAATGCCACCACTTTTTTAGTAAGGTTGGAGGAAGGTGAAGAGGCAACTGTCTTAGTGATGTAGCACCAAAGGTAGGAGATAGTGGCAGAAGTGGTAGTTGACTATGTAGCTGAGGCACTGAATGCACCTGTAGCATCTGTACTAGATGTATCTACACTCCAAGATGTGCAGACATCTATAGGCACAGTCAATAGGAAATTGAATGTGGCATAGCATGAACAGTTACTAGAATGACTGGTTGGAATCAGGCAATTAACTTCGAACATCTTTGATCTCCTAGAGAACATCACCACAACCTAGTCAGAGTTACCGAATGCAAGGGGTAGATGCATCATCTTGGAAGGGCAACTAGAAATGGCCTAAGAGAAAAATCAATGCTTGGCCATAAAGGTTGCTGAACTTCATGCCTAACTTGCAGAATAAGCACTTCCCAGCCTGGCAACAACAAGAGATGAAGCTATCAAATAGCTTCAAGAACAATTTCAAAAGGCTGAGGAGGAAGCAGTAATGGCCATCTTCAAATAGCTTGTGGCAAAAGCTAAAATGCACTCAATTGAAAAGGAATTGAATCAGATGCGCCAAGAGAATGAAGCATTGACTACGCAAAATAATCACTTGTAAAATGTTGATGCTTAGAGAGGTTAAATGTAAGAGCTCATTCATCAACAGCAGGAGTAGCTTGCCAGAGTCAACATTGAACTAAGGAAATTGACCACGGAGAACTGTAATCTGTCAATGGAGGAGGTGCACACCTTGTGAAAAAATTCTACCATCAAGATTATCACTTGGAAGAATTAAGCTCTCAAATATGAGAAAGTGAAAAATCACTACAGGGACCAAGTTGGCTTGCAAAAGGAAATTAATGAAAAACAAATTTAGATAGTAAAGATGAAAGTGAATAAAGTCCTCCCACAACTCCAGCAAGGAAGAGAGATGTGGCAGCCCATTCTTGATGGGATTGATGCCTACAACAAAGTGGAGATCCACTTGAAAGAGTTGTAGATTGAAGAAATGATTGAGTATATAGAGTTGGCCAATCTTTGTTATGCAAACTTGGCAATGCTGATAGCTAGAAGACTACGACTAGAATTTGAGAAACAAGTGGCTAGCTTGTATTTTCTATACGAGGCTGAATTCAAACACCACAAGGACACTAACCAAAATCTTGAGACTGTTAACACTGAACTCAAAGTCCTCAAAGGGTGATTCATAGATCAACGATCTATCACGAAGGACCTAGCTAGATGGATGAATGACTATTAGGAGCTGAAGAACACAGTCAAGGCATTCGACATTGAATGCAAATAGGGAGTTATTTCTATTGATCCTGTGTCCTTGGGATGTGCTCGTTCTAACCCACATTGGGGAAGCTACGTGGATGGTGCATGATCCTAGGAGTAAGGAGGAGAAAATTAAAGCACTGCTAGATGCTTTCCACCTCCCACATAAAGTTGTAGCAATAACAGGATAACCATAGCCACCTCAACCATGACCAATGTATGAAGTCAGTGAAGGTTCCTTAGAGCCTTAGGAGCCACCACCACATAGGACCATTTGATCTTCTCCAACAAGCTTCACATCATCAAGGAATGTGTTGTCCAATTTTTGAAGAGTTGTATCATCATGTTCAATTTTGTGTCGTGGATACCACCATTTTTGTAATGTGATGATCCATACACCCAGGAAATGCATTTTTTGTGAAATTCAGTTAGTTTTTTTTGTTGAAGAAAAGTCAATTAATAATCCTATACCTTCCCAATTTTATAAAAGAACTTGAGAATAAGTTTTCATTCAGTCGTGGGGGTATGATGAGTCATTGTTGGTTGGTTGTGTCGACGAGGCCTCATCCACACATCTTGCCTTGCATCAACGAGGCCCTATTGATGCAGTGTCTATCTATTGCCTATAAATATGTGCATACTAGCCACATTTATTACAATATAGATTTCAATAGTAGCGAAGCACTTGTATTTTTTCCATTCGAAAGTTAAAATTTTTTCCCCAAGTGCCTGCAGTAGAAGTCATTGAGTGTATGGATCTTTATTCAAGCATTGTTGTACCTAAGCACGATAGTGTGTGTAGCAATAAATATGAGCTTTCTAATAAACCTTGTAGCACTTTGGATAGATTAGATATTTTATTTATGTATTTACTATTTTCAATTATTTATTAAATGTTACATATAAGCACGACCGCTTCTAGTGTAACACATATTTTCTTGGTAATCCTAGTAGCGTTATTGCTTAGTACCCCCAGTAGCATAGCGTTTGATCGCCCAACAATGAATACATGGGTTTAGGATGTGTACGGAAAGTGGGAATGAATATTTATATTAGGATTAGTCAAATTGTTAGTTAATTAGTTAATTTAGATTAGTTAATTAAATCCCTTTTTATCTACATTTCAAGCACCTAACTATAAAAATTTAAAATGATAATAATCAAATGCCATAGTTACACTTAATTGTACCAATGAATGTCACAAGTGTAATTGGGAAGACAACGATGAACCTTAAGGCTAGATTCACTTCCTAAAGGGCTAGTGCACTAGAAAAGATGAAGTCCATGGAATTTAACCGGATCATGCGTGAATGCTTGTGATTCGTATGGTTGGGCATAGGGGTAGCTCACTGCTCCTCAAAGCTATAATGGATAACAAAAATCTTATGGATATTAATGTTACTACTAGAGAAATTTTTTTATCATAATCAATACCTTTTTTATCATAACATCCTTTAGTAATGAGTCTAGCTTTGTATTGTTTTCTAGATTTTATCCTATATGCCCATTTATTTTCAATGGGTTTTCTATCTAATGGAAGTTCCACCATTTTTTATTTTTATTCTTATGAATTGATGATATTTTAGCATTCATTGCTTGTTTCCATTATGTGTTTTATATAGATGAACATGTCTCATCATTTGTTGAAGGCTCATCATTTTCAGTGAACAATACATATTCCTCTAGATCCAACAGTAATCTTCTTATATGTGTTGAATATCTTAATGGTTCATCTTCACTGAAACTATTTTCTTCTTCTTCATTTTGTTCCTCCTCATCTACCATGCTATCACTATCTTGTTCACTATGGGAAATATCCCTAGTCGATGAAGGATGACCCTCAAAAATTTCATTATTAATTTTAGTAGGTACATGCATAGGAGTTTACATCATTTGAAGAAGTTTTAGCATTTGAAGATTCCTCCTTCATATATCCACATTTTCTCTAAAGATGACATCTTGACTATAAATAACCCTTTTAGTTTCTAGGTTATAAAACTTATAAGCTTTGACACTATGCCCATAGATAATAAAAATACATTTGACAAAATTATAATCTAATTTGGACCTATCAGATTTTGGAACATGTACACAGGCTTTACAACCAAAAATCTTTTAATAATTTAAATTAATGGATCTACCACTTCAAACTTCATCTAGAATTTTTCTGTCAAGTACTAATGAAGGAGATCTATTGACAAAATAACATGCAGTCATTATTGCTTCATCCTAGAAATGCTTCTCAAGATAAAATTTACTAAGCATACATCTAGCACTATTCATCAATGTTTAATTGAAATGATTTGTTACTCCATTTTGTTCAAGAGTTCTTGGAATGATCTTTTGCCTTTAAATACCTTATTCTTTACAGAAAACATTAAATTCATTTGAGCAAAACTCACCACCATTGTCAATTCTTAGAATTTTAATTTTCTTTTCTAAATAATCCTTAACAAAATCTTTGAATTATTTAAAATTTTCAATACTTAAAATTTATGTTTTAATATATAGATCCAACTCTTTTTAGGATAATCATGAATAAAATGAACATAATACATTGCACCTCCAAGAGAACTTGTTTTTATTTCTTTAACTGGTTCATATATATAATTATGTATTAGTTCTAATATTTGAAGAGATTTAGCATTACTTTTTTGAAAACTTTGATGCCCCTGTTTACCATGTAAACAATGATGGTAGAAATCTAAGGAATTTTTTGAAAACTTGAATTTATTTTTCTTGTAAAGTTTCTTAAGTTCCTTTACACCAAGATGTCCCATTCTTTTATACTACAAATTAATACTTGAATTCAAATCAATGATAGAAAATGCACTCAATTTCTATTTTAATGTCTTAGCTTCTAATTTATACAACTTTCTTATTTTAATTCCAAAATCCAAAGGAGATGAACCATGCAATATTGAACATTTTCCACCTCTAAAGATAATAATTAGTTCTACATCATCCAATTCACTTATAGAAAAAAGATTTGTAGTAGGTGTTAGAACATAATGTACATTGGGAATCGATCTAATGACTCCATTATTAAATTGCATCTTTACCTTTTCATAACCTATAACTTTGCACAAAACATCATTATCCAATCTTACTATTTTGAGATTATAAAATGTATACTTACTAAACCAATTAACATATGAAGTATAGTGATAATATGCACCTAAGTCCACATACCATGAAGACATATTAGCATTATCAAAATACGACACAGCATAGAGATCTTCATCTTGAGTAGGATGAGCTTTATCATTTTTTTGATATATTATCCTCTTTGTCTTTTTTAGGAGAGGCCTTACAATCTTTCTTAACATGACCATCTTGACCACAATTCTAATACATAGGTGCTCTCTTTATGAATTTTTGAGACTTATTCTTAAATCAAGGCCTCCTAACAAACTTTGGCTTTTCAACGTTTTTGATAAATAATGCATCATTTTAAGGAGAAGAAGTTTTTCTTCTTGCTTCCTTAGATAATAATTGACCAACAATATAATAAAAAATAAAGTAGATAGATGTATTACTTACAACCATCACAAACGTCTCCTATGAATTTGGAAGCATGCTGAGAAATATGATACACTAATCTTCCTCATATATTTTCATCCCAATAGATTGCGATTGATGAACCAGCGTATTGAAAGTGTTCAAGTGTTTTGCAATAATTGTACCTTCAACCATTTTACATTCATATAATCTCTTCTTTAAAAATAACTTATTTGTTAAGGATTTTCTTTGGTATAAAGCTTGTAGCTTATCCCATAAATCTTTAGTAGAAGAAACATTGGAAACATTAAGCAATATTGAATTCGATAGACATAAATGAATGGTACTTATTATTCTTAAGCTCAAATTTTTCCATTCTTCACCAAAAAATTTCTCTAGCTTCATTTCTAAGACTATGTTGTGTTAATATTTTTCAATCAAAGACCCTCCATCTTAATCTTCCATAGTTCATAGTCAGATTCATTGAAATTTTCAATCTCAATTTTGGTTGAAGAGTTGGTTATGATTTCCCCTACAAATACTTAGACAAAGAAAAAACTATTTTATGTGGAACCTTACTTCCATACCAATTGTTATTCCCAATATTTAACACATAATACTAATAATTTTTTTTAGGAAAAAGTGAAGAATAATACAAAAATTGATAAGACACAGTGTAACAACATTGCATCGATGTTGTCTGACACCCCAAGGAATTCACTAAGATCCAATGGATCTAGGGTAGAAGACCTAGGGAATATGCCTTTAGCAAACAAGCATCCTAAGAAAGAGTGCAAGAAGCAACACAACTTCTTAATATATGTATGGGAATGAACCTCAAGAAGGCTAACTAACTCCAAACGAGGACCTTACAAACAAGCATACAAACAACCCTGTAGACAACATCGGTGGAAGAGGAAACGCTGCATCTACAAGGGGTGGTGCCTCACCCCCAGAACCATCATGATCTGGTACAAGGTGTGGCTTGGCATTGCACCAAAACTATCAAATCCTGGCTACCTACATATCTACAACCACCGTAGAATCAGGGCCATGTAGTTTTCCACATGAGAGTAGTATGAAGAGAACTTAGAGAGAGTTGCAATAGGAGGGTGTCCTATTGTTGATTGGGTACCACCAAGCTGGGATGGGTTTTTCTAATACTTGAGAGCTAGCCAGGGGCACCTCAAAGTGTTCCATGGCCTCCAAACCATGGGGAGAGCCTAGGAGAACCACCATCCTAAGACATCTCTCACAATCCTACCCCGCACAAAAGAAGTGATGTCCTTGAGCAGAGCCTAGGATGACTTTGAGAGTACACTTCAAGTATGGGTTTGGAAATCTGTCAACTCTGGGGAACCCATCAACTCAATTGATGCTAGGCTTGAAGGAAGGTACCAACCCCAACACCTAATACGTCCTTCTATCTAATTCCTTGCATGAAACACAAAGGGCACTTAGAATAATTCCCAAAGACTTTCCCAACTCTGTGACAAGTGGGAGTAGTGCAACCCAAAGGGCCAACATCTCTAAGGCATCCCCTAGATCCATCCCTTCTTAGGTCTAGAGGCTTATCTTCTTGCATAGACCCACACCTATGCAAGAAGACATCTCTTCTTCCACAAGTCCAACTAAGATCTTTTGTGAATGGCATCTTAGCACCCATCGATTTTCTTAATTGATTTTTTTCATCAATCTTGAGGGCTCACCAAGGCCACTACCCATGATGATGGACTTGGGAACATAAAGTCGAGAGTGAGAACATGCTTTAAAAAATCCATGCCTCTACAAGCAACTCATGCTTGCTAGAACTCCATGTTTTGCTTCTTGCATCCAGACCCATGGGGTCTCACCAATGTAACCGTCTAAGCACAGAATTCGCACGTTTGGCCCATGCACATTTTTTTACCATCATGTCTATTCAAGCTAGTATGAAGGAAGTCAAGCGTATTCTCCCTTCAAAACAAGGTACAAGGGCAGATCTTTTGAGCTTGAACTTGTAGTCTGCAGACACACCAGCATCGCATTTCTTATTTCACCATCCAATACTATTCCATTTCAAAAATAAGAGAAAAGATCCAAAATTTGTCTAGAAAACTTCCCCAAGAGGCTATCATAACATACACGTCTAAACTATCATCAACAACCTTTGCAATTATCCAACATCAAGAATGCCTGCTCGAATGTTAGAACAAGTGGAGGATATGTGGGCAGCCAACCCCAAGACAATCTTCCATACACAAGTCTCATGTCAACCGCTACCACATCATTGAGTGCAATCATAATGTCTTGTTCATGGGAAAGGATCAATCGCACTTGCAACTTACATGCTATCCTTCCCACTCTGAGATATAGAACATGCACCATTTTCTGAACACTTAGTCTAGGAAAGAATATAGAGTCACCTTTGAGGTCAACCACAGTCATGAATTCCCCAAGGAACATTAAGGTTCCTAGAATGACTACAACTCTTGACCAGCACCTTTCATTAGATTTTTGAACTTGAAGGAAGGATCCTCTTTGGGAGGTTTCTTCCATAGGCAAGTATAGCAACCCAGTTGCACGTTACCCATGATACATAACCAAGTAATCCACATACCTAGTAGAACTGTATCATCAAACTATTACCTATTAAGGGAAGACATGGATTTACACGTCTTACCCACATTCAATTTTACCTTCAAAACAAGTCAAGAAGTGAAAGAGTTCATTCCTTCAAAAAAAAAATTTACCTAGAGGAATTTTTGTTTCATCCTGGGAGATCTGGTTTTTTTTTCATGCATCCCAATCCAACCCATTTACAACAATTGTGGTGCATAAGCCCACACCACTGCCTATTACCATTTAGCCCAAACAACAAATGCAAGTCAACAAGAACATTTTTCCCATAGGAGGACTAGGTCCTCAAGACAGTTTTACAAAGAATGGGCTTCACCAACGTCAAGTACATACTCAAAATAATACATGATTCATCCTCAAGATGTTTACAATAAGGGTGGTCTACCAAAGAACCCCAACAAGGAAGTCCCTCTAGAGCACCAAAAGCTAAGAGAGAGTACATAAGATCATGCCTTGCTTACAAGAAGGGAGATATATACATTTAGGCTACATCAACAAGATGGCCTCACACAAGAGGTTCCATGAATTTCACCAGGGTAACAACATTTTGTCTTTGAAAATAAGTCCCAAGAGTTCACAAACAAGGGACCACTACTAGGAACAAGTCCCAAACAACAACTACTTCTAGATCCCAACTAGGGAACAGCTGTCTTGATACCACCTACATTATTATTTTAGGAATTGAAGAGGGCATCCATTGCAATAGAGAATGACCCCTCATAGGATTACAGAATCACCAAGTAATATAGTACTTAGCCTTGCTATCCCACCAAAGAGGTTAGGACACTAACATGGATTAACAATACACTAGAGAAATGGGACAATACATTAAGGAGAGATAGTGTGATACATTAGTGTACATAAGGAATAAAGTACACGAGAAAGATTGGGAAAGATACCATAGCCTGCTAGGCACAATGAATCCCAAGTCATGAAATCACACCATGGTCCACAAAGGCATCATTAAGTCCCAAGCCATGAGAGTGCATCATAGTCCTTAGAAGCACCAAAAGAAACTAGTCACGAGAGCACACCATCATCCACGAAGCGCTAGAAGCTCCCAATCATGAGAGCATAGGCTCAAGTGTTTTTGAGCACATCCAAGTCCACCAAGCAGGGCCACCAAGAGAAGTCATAATTTTTGTAACTGTAACATCATTTATTCAAGGATGGACCACCATCCCAATGTTTGCAAAACTGCTCCAAGATCACATCTAGTATGGAAGAGGGAGTCTAGGTGCTGATACCCAGAACTCAACTCTACTCCATAGCTAGACATCGCAGCATCACCTTGATTTGAATTTTAGTTTGCCATTGTAATTCACATGGCTACTATGAACCACTTGCTATCAAGATCAAGTACATCAAACCAATTTGTTTGTATTTCAGGCTACATACCACCATCGGTCACCTATGGATAAGATTTCTACTAGTTCAAGAACCTAAGAGGAAGTGTTCCCAAGACTTGTCCTATCTTAAGAACGTTTACTAAAGGACACACCATCATGGCATGCCAATATCACCAAGATCACAAGGCATTAGTTCAAGGGCACCTTGGGCAAGGACATGCCCTAGCCTGCTTGTTACAACATCATATCTCAATAAGAGAATTTTCCATGGGGTTTTCAATAGAATTACACATCAAGGCACAAAGGCACTTACAACATATAGAGAAGGCGCTTCAAGAACAAGCACCAGTACATCAAGCTTGGTCTTGTGATAGGATGTGGCATAGGCCTACAACAAGGAGACAACTGACTCACATAGGGCAATAACATCTAGCACTTTTGAGTGCATAAACTGTCAAAACTGAGAATATCACAAGGTTACATTTCACACATCTAAGGATAGGAATACATTTAGTGAGCATAATAAATGGTATTCGGGAATGCTACCTAGGCCTAGAAGGCTATAGGACAAACTACCCAAGCCCATCCTAAGCTGAAAGGTTTAGGCCACTATGAGCACACCAAGGCTACACCATGCTATTTTGAGAAAAACCTATCTTTGTCATGGAATGAAAATGATCATTTATTGCACTGCATCCATTGCACAACTATCTCTACACATACATGAACAACCATTGCACTAAACATGCTACATGACTACCATCGAACGAAAATGATTCAGGACACAAACACGATAATCAAATAATGGGACACACCAATTGAGTATCCACCACCTACCATAGTGGGACCTCAAGGCATTGGCCACTCCTGGGCCATCAATATTCAGCATGGCTAAGGATACCATTTCATGCCATCTGCTAACCTAATATTTGTAGGGTCTAGGATGGATTACCATCCTCTATTAGTGCTCACCTAGCACAAAGAGGCAAACAAGTCATGATGTACTTGCTGATTCATCATAGCCAAGGTACTGATAAATCCATAACCCAATGTTGGGATTTTGAGACCAAATAATCAATTCATGAAAGCTTCAAGAGCACACATCTTCTCCATAGACATAGTGCTCATAGAATCAACTAAGGTCACCACTGGCTGCATCTTTGTACCTATGCTACCTACAAAGACTAAGGCAATAGCTTAGAAATAGAGAAGTTAGTAGGAACATGATCAGCACATCAACCTCATATACAACCATCAAGCATGATTATATAACAAAGAAATATCACTCTTGCAACATCATGAAGAGCAAGAGAAATATTGATGGGTCAATTAGATACACTCACACAAATGAATTCATCATGAGGCACACCTAGAGAGAGCTAGAACACTCTCAAAATTCCAAGATCCTTATACAACAAACATTCCCAACAATTGACATTGGTTCCAACTAGGATCAAAATCTCAACACATTCATAAGAGGCATGGGCAATAAAGAATCATTATCTCAACTCAAAAAGAAGGTGGAAGATCAAGTTCTAGCCAACAACAAGTCTCCACAAAACCAATTCTTGCTTACGATGAGCAACATTAGGGAGGATGCATCCACAAGAAAGACTCTCATCAAAAGAGGTGTGATCTCAACAAGAACCAACAATAGGATGATTCACACTAGAAGGTCTTTGAATCAAGGTGCCCAAAGAAATGTCACCAATCAAAAGAGTGATGCCACAGATCCAAGGACAACACAACTAGCTCAAACAAGGGAGCAAAACTCATGAAGGATTAGCAACAAGGGCAATCATGCCTCAAGCACAAGAGGTTGTCAAAACTAGACAACAAACATTTGGCTTTGGGATGGCACAAATGGCCTCAAAATGCATCCTTAACAATCCCAACAACAAATCATCACACCAGGTAGGACACAAGCCTTGTGTTACGAATGATGGACATGATGAAAATGAAACCAAGAAGACACGCATACACCACTAGACAAACATACAATTGCAAACATGAATGTAATAAGTCTATCGGCAAGGGTCTTAATCCACCCAGAACAAGGCTCACCAAAAGCACATGTTCGAAGGGCCTCCATCCTAAGGTACTTGGGAACCAACATGTCCCAATTTGTAATTCCCATACTCATTGTATCTAGGGTGAGTGGGAGTGCAAGGATATCGCATCCGACACAATTTAATCAATGCCATCTTAATACATGTCATCCAGGTGGAAATCGAAGCAAATACTAGGTCCGATTCATCCTAGATGAATCACTAGAGACTAAAGATGAGAGCTCCTTAAGCAACAATAACTTATGAGTTGCCAA
The DNA here is from genome assembly GCA_015680685.1 of Gnetum montanum. Lineage (NCBI taxonomy): Eukaryota > Viridiplantae > Streptophyta > Gnetopsida > Gnetales > Gnetaceae > Gnetum > Gnetum montanum. The sequence goes on from MNCI01001069.1 coordinate 41,597, forward strand.
CAAAACTCTCCTTTGCCATATCAAATAACACGACAACTAGTTCCACCACAAGTGAATAAGTGGAGAACAATACCACAATGCAATCGTATACATTCTTGAGGAGAACAACATACATCAGTTGCTCACAACATATCATCGGCCCCCTCATGAAGAGTGTAAAAATCTTACCATAAGGAAACTCTTCAAAGAATACATAAGGATATGATCCTAGATCACCTAGATATCAATCCGAAGGGACCATTAATAGAACAATCTTGATAGTGTAACACAACCAAAGAGCACATGCATATCACACAGCACGATTCCAAAAACTCTCTGATACCATCTGTAACAACATTGTCCCAATGTTGTTCAACACCTAGTATCTGGGGCAAAAGACTTGGGGAATACGCCTCTAACAAACAAGCATCCCAAGAAAGAGTGCAAGCAGCAACACAACTTCTTAATATATGTATGGGAATGCACCTCAAGGAGGATAACTAACTCTAAACGAGTACCTTGCAAACAAGCACACAAGCAACCCTGTAGACAACATCGATGGAAGGGGAAACGATGCATCTACAAGGGGTGGTGCCTCACCTTTAGAACCCTCATGATCTGGTACAAAGTGTGGCTTGGCACCGCACTAGAATTATCCAAAATTGGCTGCCTACATATCTACGACCACTGTGGAATCAGGGCCATGTAGTTCTCCATGTGAGAGTAGTATGAAGAGAACTTAGAGAGAGTTGCAACAGGAGGGTGTCTTGCTGCTAACTTGGTACCACCAAGCTAGGATAGATTTTTCTAACACTTGAGAGCTAGCCAAGGGTGCATCAGAGTGTTCCATGGCCCTTGAACCATGTGGAGAGCCCAGGAGAACCACCACCCTGGGACATCTCTCACACACAAAGTTACTTTGGGGAAAACCTTCAAGGTGAAAAGCCTTAGCTAACAATCAATTTTAGGATTGTTAGCAGCATCACAATTTCGAGATTGAAGTACAAAGAGAATTAATGCATATAATGGAGGAGAATTACAAGTAAAGACTACAGCTTAGGCATTGGCCATTATTGTTTTTTAAGGATGTTCCGTTAGAGCTTTTTATATATTGCTTAGGTTACAAATATAAACCCAAGAATAAGGAGGATAAGGTAATTTATTTTGGTATAGGATTAGTATTGATAATAAAAGGAAAATAGATTAATAAATAATTAAAATAGCCATGAGCAAATCATGGTGGAGGATAAGACAAATCATAGTGGGATTAAGGCAGATTTGTTTTCAACCACTTTACAGCAGGTGTATATTTTTCTTGGATGGCTACGGGATAGAAGATTTACATTTTGATTTTTTAAGAAAATGACACCAGAAACCGAAACGGAATTTCGCCTTAGGACGTTTTGTTTGACAAGGCAACCTGAATCTCAAACCAGCCAACACAAACGATTATGCGCATCAATTCATGACCCCGGCACATGTTTAAATAAAATGAGCCTGCATGACCCAGAGTTATTTATGTAGGGTCGGATCTCTTGTGACTAAATTTTAAGTCATGTCATTTCACTTTTAATATTAAGTACCTAAGCTGCTCGTTCTCGTTTTTGAGAATAAGAAACTCAACACACAGCAGGCGGCAACCTAGTACACCATAATTTCACCATGAAAAAAATATAGTCAGAAGCAACCAATCATGATTTTTAGTCACAAAAAGTTTTTGCTAAGAAATTTGAGGGCTTATTAAAATAAATTTGGGCTTTAAAAGTTATGCAACCAATCATAATTTTCCAATGAGAAAATTTTTGTTTTAAAGAAATTTAAGAATTTGTTAAAAAAAGTTGAACTTGGAAAAGTTTTGACACAACAATGCCACGAGGAAAAATTGAGGTTGGTACAACCTATGGGACATAATAATTTTTATACCAAGAAAAATTGAGCTTGATAATAATTTTCAAAAATAAAATTAAGCTATTTTCAAATTAAAAAAATGGAGCTTGCTACTTATAATAATTTTTAAAAATAAAATTAAGCTTGCAATAGAATAATTTTCAAAAATAAAATTAAGTTTGAAAAGATTTAAACCCATAACTTCATAGTGAAGTTTTTATTACATTACCATTACACCTTATTATCTAGCAATGCACTTTTATTAATCACATGTATATTTAAATAATTGTAACCATCCCACCATTAATAGGCAGTGTTGCCTAGGAAATGGTGGGATTGAAAAAAATTTTAAAAATGCCAAAAAAATGGAACCCTCTTTAATCACCAGAAATATATCACTAACTTTGACCCTGCATATGTCATTGACTTTTTAACTAAAAAATATGTAAATGTATTCAAAAGTGTTTCATCTACACATGATTGACTGAAAATTATGTGTACATTTAGATTTTTATCCATAATACATTATTATTATCCAACATTTAACACTTTTTGAAAAATTTTAGAAGGAAAAAAATTATCCTAATCATGAAAAGTGACAAATTAACAATTAAAAGTTTTTGTAATTTCAACATGGAAAGATTTCATTGTAGATTCACTTGGTGATTTTTATGCATGCTTTTATGGGCACTTGGACTATGGGTCCAGCGTACTCATGACTCTGCACATACTTGAAAAATGAGTATACATATTCATGACCCCTACACATACTAGAAAAATGAGTGTGCATATATCATTGACTTTGTGACAAAAAAATATGTGAGGGCTAGGGATCAAAATTGATAGTGTAGGTTAACAAATACTTATTATAGGTTTAAATCTACTAATTATTTTAAACCTCAGTAGAATGATAAGTTCATAAAGATTTTATTACTAAAATGCATTTTATTTTAAAGTTATCAAATATTTTGAACTTTTTAGGTAAAGTGTCCTGTAACAAGCATTGCATGCCTCAAATTTGAACCCACACATATAAAAGTGCCTCATTTATGATCAAGAATTTTTTATCCATAATAATTATTATTTTCATTCCATTAATACTTTTTATAAAAGTTCATTATGACAATAAAAAGAGAGCAAGAAATTACTATAAGTAGCAAATCACAAGAAGTGAGAAAGTAACATTGTGCATGAGCATCCTCAACCAAGCAATTTTTTGCATTTGTCCATGCTTAACAAAAAAAATAAAAATAAAAAAAATCCAATGGGTCATGTGCTTAGGGCCTATATAGCAAAACAAAACACATTGCAACATATGTGATGAGACATTCAATGGGAATTTGTATATTAATTGTAAGCCTTGGATTTGTAAATCATTTTATGTGCCATGTGTTTGTAGTCTAGTGATAAAGCATCAAATTATACTAGTTGGCTAAGATATTGCATCTACAATATCACAAATGAGATATATTGTAGTTGCTATATCACATCTACTATATCGTAGGTTAGGATGCTATGTCACAAATATGATATCACAATGACAGTAAATGTCTATAAATATGAGTTACCTATAATGTTTATGACACCTCTAGTTATTCTAGCAACTAAATTCTTGTCGGTTTCTTTTGTAGGAATTAGCAAACAATCAGTGAGTACCTGCAACATCAATTTGAGTCAATTGTATAACATCTTATTTGAGTAGCATTGTACCTGGATACATTTCATGAACAATAATAAGATTAAGATTGATTCATATTTATTACAGTACTTTAACTTAGAATAAATTTACATTTAATGCAATTTACTTTCTATGTACTTAGTTAATATTTACATTTTCATGCACATTAATCAATTGGTGGAATGAGCACGACTAGTTTCAAGTGTAAACACATATTCTCTTACTAATCCCAATAGTGTTATTACTTGGTTCACCTAGTAGCATAACACTTGGTAGTCTCAGTAGTGGGTACATGAGTTTAGAATGTGTATGACAAGTTGGGAGTGAATATTCATCATCCTTAGGCTAGCTTAGGGTTTATCGTCTTGTTATTAATTAGATTAAATAATTAATTTCTATAATTATTAGTTAGTTTAGTGCAAGGCCACAACAACATCATAATCGTATGCCTCACTCTAGACTAAATGATACGTGATAGAGATACCACTAGTTCAAGTGAAAAGATAGCAACTTATGATCAACACTTAATGATCTAGATACCACACTAGTTCCATCCATGGAATTCAACCTATATTGCACTTGAATGCTTATGATCTATATAGTTGGGCACAAGGGACACTCATTGCTCATCATCTAACATGTTTGGTAGAGGTTCTTGGTCTTCTGAGATGTACCCTTGTCTCTTGGGTCATTGATGAGTCATGGTCTGTCAGGCCCAGTTATCGAAGCCCTGATACAAGATACTAGGCCCCATTATCGGAGCTACAATATCGTAGCCATGATATCGCGGCCTGCATGCGATATCGTGTATGTGATATCGCAGTTCCAGTGTGAGCCTATAAATAAAAGGCAACACACTTGGTTTTGGATTAGTTCTTAGTTCCTTACCCAAACTCTTGCAGTTTTTCCTTCTTAGAGTTAGAATTATTTCCTAGTGCATGCTTGCAATGTGGTGATTGTAATTGTACGACATCCTTATTCGAGTGATGTACTTGGACATGCACATGATTGGCAATAAATACCGAGATTACTTCATCATTGTAGCATCCAATTAGCTTAATTATTTATTTATTTAATTGTTATTTACTACTTTCTTAGTTAATCTCTTTACCCTTATCTCCTAGAACGCGGAATGAGTATGACTTAATCACAAGCATTTAAGTGTAACTACCTTGTAACCCAATAGCGTACCTAGGCCATGCGTTTGGTAATCCTAGTGGTAGTCGTGCACGAGGTCTAAGATGTGTACAGATGATTAAGGAATAGATGCTCATCACACTTAAGCTAGCTTAGATTCTATCTCCCCATCTCCTATTAGTTTCGATTCTCTCTTCCTTTTCCTCTTAGCTTAATTAAAGATATTTTTCATTACCTCTAGGAGTAGCACTAGGTTAGAAACCACATCATACACCTCACTTTGAACTAAACCATACATGACAAAGCTAATACTAGTCCAGGTGGGAAGATAGTGAACTGTGATCTACAAGTAACTATCTGGATACCATAATTAGTCCCTCTACGGAGTTCGACCGGATCGTGCGTGAAACCCTCGTATTCGTATGGTTGAGTGTAGGGGTACCTCGCCACTCATTAGTCATATTCCAAGGTTGTATGCATAATTCTAAGCTCTTTAGAATAATTTTAGTTTTATTTGAATGTCCTAGGATCCTTTCGACATGCTCCATCATGTTTTGGCTTATACTTGGGATTCAAATTATAAAGTGTGATTTTAGGAGGATGCATTAATTACCCTACATCAACGTATGCTTCTGACAAGTCTATTTTACCTAACTTTACATTGTGTGCATCCAGGGATAGTTTGAGTTACATTGATGAGCTTTTGTTGACACTTAGGAATTGGTGAACCTCCTCTATTTCTATGAAAAACTATAAATACCTGAGGTGAGCTCATTTACATGTTCATTTATACTTGAACATTTCATAGAGCTTTTGGCATCTAGTTTATGTGAAGAGCTCTTCCTCCCATGGGTAAGTTAACTTCTTTCCTTGTCTTGTGTGTTTGAGTTGTCTCTCATAGGTGTGGCTACACTTTGTTAGAGTGCTACTTTGCTTACATAATCTGAAATCATTTGGTTGGTGAAGAGTCTAGTGTTTTTGAGATAAATAAAGCTTATGATTTTTCCTTATTCCTCTGTTCATGCCTTACACACCAAAATAATAAAAAACATAAAAAATTGAAAATAATAAAACTATTTATTTAATTCTCATTTTCATAGGGTACGATGATTCGTCCTTATACAAGGAGGTCATAATTGTATGACATGATGTTAGACCATCAAGGTTGTGACTAAGAGCTATTTTATAGCATTTCATATATAGTATTGCACCTCTCCCCAAGAGGGATTGCAACACAAATATTACACTTGTTCCCAAGAGGGATTATGATGCATGTGTGTTTATTATTGTTTTATTTCTTACATTTATAAAACCCATAAAAATTATAAATATTCTCTATATCTCTTTCCATGACAACATGAATTTTTAATTGTATTATATATATTATCATATCTTTTATATTTTTTAAATGTAATGATATACATAACTATTCTTGGTAATTCACTCAACATCGTTGATGGGATGCGATATCGCATGGGCCACGATATCACGTTGTCCCCCGCGATATCACGGTGAGCTGCCAAGTCTATAAATAAGAGGTGGCTCTCCCTTGTTTTCTCATCTAGATCTAGACCCTTAGTGAAACTCTGGCAGTTTTACCTCTCCAGAGATAGAATATTTTCCATGTGCCTGCAGTAGGAGCTCCAAAGTGAACAGATCTTTATTCGAGCAGATATTGTACCTAAACACATATTTGTGTACGGAAATAAAGACGAACTTCTTGCATAAACCTTGCAGTGCATGGAATAGGCTAATTAGGACTTTATTTACTAATATTTATTTTTTATCATTTAAATTCTTTCTTAGTTATTAATTCTCTCTCAATCCTTCTCTCCTAGTTAAGTGCCTTAGTACGACCGCTTCGAGCACGTGCATTACGCGTGGTGATCCCAGCAACGACTAGCATTTGGTAACCACGGTTGCATTGGTTCAGGGTGTGAACAATAAGTGGGAACAGATGATAACAATAGGTTAATTCAGACTTAGTTAGTTAGTTAGAGTTAGTAATTAGCCTCTTCAACCCTTCACCTTTCAGCATAGGAGATAAAACTGAAAAAGCTATAAAAATCACATACCTTAGACTTACTTAACCATACACTGTGAAAAATACAAGTAAGTCTGGGAAGACAATGAATAATTAACCTTAAGTGTTTCATGAGGCGTGTAGGAACTTAGTCTGCAAAGTTCGACTGGATTGCGTCTGTTACGCTCGTATTCGTATGGTTGAGTGTAGGGGTACCTCGCCACTCATCATTGGCATCGTTGCCAAGGACTAAGTTTTTGTGTGCTAAGTAGAACATAGGAGATCACCCACATCGTTGGGAGCTTAAATGAACCTTAGGGTTAATTAAACGAAAATTATATAACAGTTAAATAACACATCGATAAGACATAATGTCTTCTTCTTCTTCTCACAAGAGCATTACACCACCTAGGGATAATACAAGAAATAGTCGGCAGTCTAAAATACATAACCTAAATCCGCTAGTTCCTCAACAATATAGGGTGGAATATACTCATCCCAATGAGTATATACCCAATTTTACTTTTATCCTCCATTAGGATGAACAGATGCGCTGAAGAGACTTGCAAGGTAACATAGTGTTACCTCCGGATCGTGCAGTCCCCAACATGCTCCTCTGTGCTCTGGCACAGATCAACATGACTTAGCTCTATGCTGAATACGTTATAGGCAATTTTGACACAAGGGATTACCATCCCATAGAAGCACAACATATGAGAGACTCAAGGCAGGAGAGCCAACACACACTGTTGAAGGGCAAAGAGGTCCCGCATGACCTAAGTGAAATTGGAGATGGTGAACCACTTATAACGGGTTCTCTATTAGAAGATGTTCCCCCTCCTAACGATTTCACGATACGCAACCCTGGTTCTGATCCTCGTGAACACCAGTTGTTCACTGAGGGAACAACAACACATGACAAGGATGGACACTCAGATCGTCATCACGATCGGGGCTGAAGCCACAGAAGAGAAGGTAGGAAACATCATCATGATAATGGTTCTCCTTCTTCTTTCCCTTCTTCACATCATTCATCCTCTCCTTCCACATTTGGGCGTAGCCATCAAGAGCATAATAGTGAGGATAGAGGTAGAAAAAATGAGAGACCTCAACGAGAGAGTCGAGAGAGAGGACAAGGGCATGAACGAAGGGAAAGTAGGGAACAACATAGACATCATAGACATCATGAAAGAGATGATCATGAAGAACCCCTACTTGCCACCCAAAGCATGCTAAATATAATGGAGGCAATGAGAATACCAACAAGGCATTTCAAAGATAGTTGGATCAAGCGCTTAGACATGAACAATATCCCATGCTTCAAAGGGGGATACAACACAAATCTGCAAAATCATTTATAGGAATTCCACGATGCCTACGCCTTGCAAAACATAGAGAACGAGTGGCAAAAAATGAAGTTATTTTCTAGGACACTCATTAAGGAAGTAGAGAGTTGGTACTGGTCCTTAGAATTGGAAACCATTAGGAGGTGGAGTACGATGTTAGAACTCTTCAACGATAAATATCAGACGTACTCCAGAGTGTCTAATTTGCATAAGCAAATCTAAGGATGGAAGCAAGGTACTCATGAACCCTTGGATGCTACCATGGGCCGCTACTATGCATTGTTACATCGTTGCTTGGGCCATGGTTATGCACAGCAGGATCAACTCCGCCACATCGTAGATGGGCTAAGGTATGAAACTAGGAGAATCCTTGGGACCTATGCCCAAGGGAGACTATTTGAACTTAGATCCCATGAAATTCATAGGCTATTGGAGCAAGTAGCCAAAGAAGAATGGGAGCTATGAAAAAGGGAAAGTACGGAAGAATATAACCGTGATCCCTCCCTTTGAAAGAAGGGAGTGATATTTTGCGATGAAGAAGATGAGTCACCACTAGAAAAGAGTTGGTGAATAGGAAAAACTTGCTGCTTCACAAGCTAACAATAGAAGTATCGGCTAAGGTAGATGAAGTATGGAGCTCCCTAAAGATTGTAGAGGAGTCGAAGGAGGAACGAAGTAGTGACAAGAACAAGACAAAGTGGAGAGATTTAGGCCCTGCACGTGACAAGGGTAAGGGGAAAATAACTATCTCCGATGAGGTTGTGGATTCTGACACAGAAAATGATGGTGGATGTGAGATCTGCCAATATGACCATCCTAAGGGATGTTGTCCAATCATCTCACATCTACAAGAGTGTGTGGTGTATGCACTCAACCCGAGACTTAACCAACGGCAGACACCCTGAAGGTTACCTTATCCCCAAGGTAACCCAAGACAGTTCCACCAACCGTTGATGTACTATCCAAGTGGAACTCCACCACAATCCATCGGACAACATTAGTAGTGGCAATACCCACAATCATGGGAGATGCCACCATCAAAAAAATAGTACCCTTACCAGCAGCCAGACCCATATGGATACCACGTGCAGTAGCCGATTTCTCCAAGTGGCTCCATGGGTCACACAACTCCCCAATGTCACTACCAAGTTTGGGAGTACTTTAGAAGGACTCCTTCTCCTCCGGGAGATGCTCCATATCCATACCATCCTCCTACTCCATCCGCACCTCTTCCACCTATAGTTCCCATACCTCCTACTCCAAGAATGCAAGGGGAACTCCCCACTCATCCACAGCCATGTAACGCTACGAGAGCTGTAAACATTCAATCCACCACTAGTTTTGACAATTGTAAAAAGAGAAAACCTTTCTTCAGAACTTAAAGCCTAGACAAGCTCTACAACAACAAGTGGTTGAGTCTGTGATCGCTCCTCCAACACACAAGGCTTCGGTGCTTCCTTCAGTCCAACAATAGAGCTTAAAGCATACGGTTATGTTAACTTCGGTAGGCCACCTTCCCAGGAAACTATCTGACCCTGGAAGTTCCTTAATCTACCTCCAAGTCGCCAGGAATGAACCACATAAGGCTCTTCTTGACTCAAGTTCTGGAGTCAACCTAATTTCACGAAAGATGTATCAAGCCTGGAACCTGTCCCAACTTAGAAAGAGCAACATTCAACTAGAGCTGGCAAACTAGTCCATCACCATTCCTTTGGGATTGGTGGAGGACATTTTTACCACTGTCTATGGTTGGTCCTACCCAGTAGATTTCTTGGTGATAGAAGTTAATAGTAACATTGAGGGCTTCCCAATTATAATGGGAAGGCCATGGATGAGTACAATAGATGCATACCTAGGGATCCATGATCTTTCCTTGGAGATATCTAAGGTAAATATTTATGGAAAGATCAAGAAGAAGAAAGTTCCATGCATCACATACAATGACTCAGAGGGTGATGACATGGAGGAATGCACAACATCTCCTCCATGTAATCGGTGTGCTCTAGAAACTATGAGACAAAGATGCTTGTATGTAGCAACCACACAAGTAGTAG
>MNCI01001069.1:51802-98075 GCA_015680685.1 Gnetum montanum
TAGTTCTTTTTAATTTTTGTTTTACACATTTTTGTCTTACGTGTTTTTGTTTTACATGTTTTTGTTTTACACATTTTTGTTTTACACGTTTTTATTTTACACATTTTTGTTTTACACATTTTTGTTTTACACGTTTTTTTTACACCCTTTTTGTTTTACATGTTTTTGTTTTACAAAATTCTTTAACTTTTCTTATTTTTTTTTACAACATCATTATACTTTTCCATTTTTTATGTGTGTTTGTATGTGTATTACCCATACTGTAAGTTTGTCATTTAATAAGTGTTCTTCATGATGGTATGAACTGTTTTCTTATTGATTGCTAATGTTTGGTTTTTACCTTTAAGTTATGATGTTGATACTAAGGTATGTTATTTTGATATGGCAGGCAATGAGTCCACTTCATCCATTCATCCACAAGTTCTATGGTCTCTCTTTGCTTGGAAATGTACAGTCCCTTTCTAAATAAGAACTCTAACGAATCGGTGACTGGGCACTTCTCAAACTAAGGAAGGACTCAAGGATTGAAAAGGGTGTGACTTCAAGGGAACTTGATGCATTTGTATTGGTTGTTCTCTTGGGTGCTCGGATGTTTTCTTCTTAAGTTTTCTTGTCGTTTCGACGTCACCCAATCATCAGGAAGCTGAGCAATAAAAATAACAAAGTCTTTGCATGGTGTGGTAAACATAAAACAAAAAAGAAGAAGAAAAAAACAAAAAAAGAAGAAGTGAGAATTCAAAGCACACCCCTTAGAAGAAATAATCATTTGGGCTACAAGCACTAGTTATGGAACTAAAATAAAAATGTTTGCTCTAACTAAGGCCCTTCTTGCTTCCCATTCTCTCATCCTTATTTCGTCGGAATGGTGGTGGCTCTTGGGTGAAGGCATTCTTGTTACTTCAAGAGGATGGATTAGCCGAATGCATTAATGCGAACTCACTGGATGTGGATTGTTTAAGGCCAGACTTGGAATGGGACCTACTAAGTCACAGTAATCATGAACTCCACAAGGGGCTGTACACCACCTTGTTCTTGGGATTCCATTCCATTCTCTTCTCTCCATCCTTCTCTCCCCATTATTCACCTCATTGCCGGTTGTATCCTTAGTGTATATTTTGGTATATACATTGTTTTCTTTTTGGGAAATTCTTGTGGTTAAGACTTTAACTCTTGTTCCAAATGACATTCCCAGAGCCTACGGACTCTTTGAATGTGGGTTTGTTAGGGCATTAAGGGCATGAGCATGCTTTGGGGAGGACCCACTGACATTCCTCTTTGGTGCACCAGTTAAATTCTTTCCCTTAAAATTTTTTCAATCCATTTTATTTTGTTCATTTTCATCTTGACATCCATTTCATCAATGTTTTAGTTGTCCCTTGTTCTCCCTCTTTCTTTTTCTTTTTCTTTTTCTTTCTCCATTCTATCGCTACCGAAGGTTCGCTCTTAGTCATGGGGGTCTAGACCCAATTTTTTTTTGATTTTTCTCCTAACCTCTACACCTTTGGTAGTCGCCATGAATATATCTCTAGACTCGTATCAACCATACCACAACTCAGCCAATGGACCTTTCACCGAAGCAAGGGATCGACTACATTGTAATTCATTTACCCTTGCTAATATAAATACTGTGTTGTGTGTGCAAATGAAAATCATACAAACAACAGATTAGATCTGGAGAGAACACTTGGAATGGAGCAGCGTTGAAAGTAGTTATGCAAGGAGCAAGATCGAATGGTGCACTTATGGATGGACAATGAAAGGCGCAATCTTGGCGTTGGCAGCAGCAAAATGTCTTTCTTTCTCTCTTTCTCAGCTGCCAAATAAGGCTTGATGTCAATGTAATAAGGCGTTCACTCTTGTGCTGGCCATTCTCTTGGGTGCTTGGATGTTTTCTCCTTGAGTTTTCTTACTGTTCTGATGTTACCCAATTATCGAGAAGCTGAGCAAATAAAAATAAGAAGTCTTTGCATGGTGTCGTTCTCACGCATAAACACATAAACCAAAAAAAAAGAGAGAAAGTGAGAATTCAAAGCACACCCCTTAGAAGAAATAATTATTTGGGCTACAAGCACTGGTTATGGAACTAAAATAAAAATGTTCCTTCTAGCTGAGGCCCTTCTCGCTTCCCATTCTCTCCTCCTTGTTTCGTTGGAATGGTGGTGGCTCTTAGGTGAAGGCATTCTTGTTATTCAAGAGGATGGATTAGCCGAGTGCATTAATGCGAAGTCACTAGATGTGGTTGGTTTGAGGCCGGAGTTGGAATGAGATTTGCTAAGTCACATTAATCATGAAACACACAAGGGGCTATACATCACCTTGTTCTTGGGATTTTATTCCATTCTCTTCTATCCACCATTCTCTTCATTGTTCACCTCATTGCCGGTTGTATCATTAGTGTATATTTTGGTAGATACATTGTTTTATTTTTGGTAAATTCTTGCAGTTAAGACTTTAACTCTTGTTCCAAATGATATTCCTAGACCCTATGGACTTTTGAATGTGGGCATTAAGGGGATGAGCTTGCTTTGGAGAGGACCCACTGACATTCCTCTTTGGTGCACTAGTTAAATTCTTTCCCCTAACATTTTTGCAATCCATTTTATTTTGTTCATTTCCATCTTGACATCCCTTTCATCGATGTCATAGTTTTCTCTTTTTCTCCATCTTTCTTGATTCTTTTTCTTTCTCCATTCTATCGCTATCAGAGATTCGCTATTAGTCATGGGGGTACGGGGCCCAATTTTTTTGATTTTCTCCTAATCCCTACACCTTCGGTAGTCATCAATATTATATTTTTAGACTCGTATTAGCCATACCACAACTCAGCCAATGGACCTTTCACCAAAGCTAGGTATCAACTGCATTGAAATTCTTTTACCCTTGCTAATATAAAGATTGTGTTGTGTGTGCAGATGGCAATCATGCAACAATGGATTGGATCTGAAAGGAACACATGGAATGGAGCAGTGCTGAAAGCAGTTATGCAAGAAGCAAGATCAATGGTGCGCTTACGAATGGACAACAAAAGGCGTAATCTTGGTGTTGGCAGCAACAAACCTTCTTTCTCTCTCTATTTCTCAAGCTACCAAATAAGGCCTAATGTCAATGGAATAAGGTGTTCACTCTTGTTGTCATGAACACTAGTTTTGTTGTCTTGTAATGATGATCCATTCACATGTCACCCCATTAGTTCCATTTTGAGTCAATAATCCCATACCTTCTCGATATTATTGTAAGGAACTCGAGGACGAGTTTTCATTCAGTCATGGGGGTATGATGGGACGCGATATTGCATGGGCTGTGATATCATGTACACGATATCATGATGCGCTACAAAGTTTATAAATAAGAGGTAGCTCTGCCTTGTTTCTCATCTAGATCTAGACCCTTAGTAAAACTTTGGAAGTTTTACCTTTCTAGAGATAGAATATTTTCCATGTGCCCGTAGTAGGAGCTCCAAANAATCTTTCTCAACCCTTCTCTCCTAGTTAAGTGCCTCAATATGATCGCTTCGAGCATGTGCGTTACGCGTGGTGATCCCAGCAATGACTAGCGTTTGGTAACCATGGTTGCATTGGTTCAGGGTGTGAATGGTAAGTGGGAACGGATGCTGACGCTAGGTTAATTCAGACTTAGTTAGTTAGTTAGCGTTAGTAATTAGCCTCTTCAACCCTTCACCTTTCAGCATAGGAGATAAAACCAAAAAAAGCTATAAAAATCACATACCTCAGACTTACTTAACCATACACCGTGACAAATACAAGTAAGTCTGGGAAGACAATGAATAATTAACCTTAAGTGTTCCATGAGGCGTGTAGGCACTTAGTTTGTGGAGTTCGACCAGATTGCACGTGTTACGCTCATATTCATACGGTTGAGTGTAGGGGTACCTCGCCACTCATCAATCGTCTTTAAAGGCTATGACTAGATTGCATAGTGACTTGCATTATAAATTTTATTAATTCAAAACTAATGAGATTTCTATCATTGGCATTGTTTCCTAGGAAGATGATGAGTAGTGAGTGCTTCCTACACCTAACCATGTGAATCACAAGTGCATATGTGTGATTCGATCAAATTCCATGGATCCCTTCCTGAGTGGTTATTATCCTAGATAGTCAAACATGATATTGTTGTTCATTGTCTTCCCAATTATCACTTGTGTTAATTCTGTCTATATGACTAAGGTATAAGATATTTATATTATTTTTATCATTAAAAGCATTAAGAAGATGAAGTGATTAAAATATTAAATTCTAACTAATTAATATAATTAAACATAATCTAAGCTATACTAAACATAGAGCATCTGTTCTCACCTTCCATACACATCTTGAACCTATATTAATGCTATTGAGTTGCTAAGTGCTTATTTTTGGATGTATCAAGTATTCATTACTAGGATTACTAAGCATTAGTATATTATTCTCAAATTGATCATACTCACATTGCTATGAAATAAAATATTAAATTCTTTAGTGTAGAAAAGTAAAGTGCATGTAAAGTAAAGTACTTGTAAGTAAACTAAATGCTAGTCCAAGTGCTACAATTAAAAGAGGAAATCTCAATTTTATTTCTATCATGCAAAAGTTTCTAGATACATCTTGCACTTGAATAAAAGTGTATAAACAATTCGATCTACACTGTGGACACTTAAAGGAAAATTTTGCTAAGTCCTATGAAAACAAATGCAAGAGCTTTACTAGAAGAATGACCAAAGATGTCATACATGTGATTGGTGTGAGCATTTATATAGGCTTATGGAGGATTGATATTGATGCATATGCATTAATACATCTTAAGATGTGCTGAGGTGGATGCATCATTAGGCATGTGTCAATGTAGCCAATTGCTTTATACTTTATTATACCCCCACAACTACCTAAAAACTCATCATTGAGTGAACAAAAATGGAACTTAGTTGTTTATTACAAAATTTGGGGAGTTTGGAACTCACAAACTAACTACAAAAAATAGACAACTCTAAGTTCCACGTTACAAACTATTTGCATGGTTATAAAAAATCATCCAAGATATAACAAATTTGGACAAATTGAAAAAATTGACAAGTGTTAGCTAGATGGAGTGGAGCAGGATAAGATCTTCATACCATGCTTAGAGGTGGAGTCTCCTATGGTGTGGAGGATCCTTCATCACATTCTTACTCTACTGGTGGTCTAGGTTTCCCTATTGCTACTCTGGAAAATTGAAAAGTATCTAGAAGTACCTTCATTTTCTCTCTCCTTATCTTGTGGATCATCGAGATTCCAAGTAGTTTTTCCTAAATGGGTTAGTACTAGTATATCTCATGAGTAGGGCAATGTTGGAACATCTCCTTCATATTGACGAACCAGGTTGCAAACTATTTATGTTTAAGTTGAATGTATGGGCAAGATCTTGTAGTTCTTGGTAGTCATTCATTCTCCTAGCAAAGTTCTCAACAATTGATCTCTGATCAGTGAACTTGCTCTTGAGAAATTTGAGCTCTTTGTTGGCTACTTTCAACTTTTATTTTATCTCTTTGTGAAGCTTGAACTCTACCTCATAGACAAGGTAGGAGCTAGCCACCTACTTCTCTAGTTTCAATCTTGGCCTTCTAGTTGTTAGCATTACTAGGTTTGCATAACAAAGGTTGGCTAACTCCATGTACTCTATCATCTCTTTAATCTACAACTCTTTTAGGTGTATTTTAACTTGATTTTAGGTGTTAAGACCATCAAAGAGAGACTGTCATACATCGCCTCTTTGGAGTGGTTGAAGGACTTCATTATCTTAACCTTCGTTAATTTGATTTCTTTCTCGTTTATCTTCTTGAGCATTCTAACCTAGTTCCTATAGTGATTTTTTATCTTCTCATATTTCAAGGCCTCATTCTTGTAGGTGGTAATCTTAATAGTGGTGTTGTGGTAAAGGGTAAAAAACTCCTCCATCGAGAGATTTCTCCATTGAGAGATTTCTGTTATGGTAAAGGGTAAAAACCTCCTCATGTCTTGGTTCATCTTGGCAACCTATTCTTGTTGCTGATGAATGTATTTGACCATTTGGTTCTTTTGTTAATCAACATTGCATAGGTAGTGATTTTCTTGGATCAGTACAAAATTTTCATCATGGATCTGTTGAAGATCATGGCTAGAAGAATTCATCATTGCTTTCAACAATTATGCATCAAATATTTTCATCTTGCTTGCATTCTTAGCTTCTTGAAGTCTTTGTTGAACCTATTGAAAAGTTTCATCTCTTGTAAGATCAGGCCTAAGAATGGATAAATTCAACAAGTGGACTCTAAGTTCTACAACTTCAAATACCAACTGGTGATTGCTAAAGGTGGCTTGCTCAAGTTGTGCATTGGTAATAAGTAACTTATCCCTTTTCTTCATCAACTGTGATAAGGTGGATGAAACATCTTCCAAGAGATCAAAGATCTCTAGAATCATTTGCCTGGCTTTGACTAGTTGCTCTAATACTTCATCAAGCTACGCTATGCTCATTCTCCTACTTATTACTACTGTAGAAACTTGGACATCTATCATGGCAGCAACATGAGAGATAAATGCTATAGGAGCACTCTACTATAGTTTCCTGGTCCTTATATGACATGATCAGGATTGTTACTCCTTTTCATTCTTCTAGCATGATAGAGAAGGGTTTTTCTTTCATAGAAATATATGGAAATGCTTATCCTAGAATGGACATAATGACTTTTCTAATATTAGGATTGCATAAAATAGCATCTTGGTTTCTTTATGAGGAAAATAGTGGGCCATTTCATTCACTAGCCAGTTGATGATCATGGTAACCTCATTTAGGTGGCTCATAGTTGAATGGTACAAAGAGGACTCACCACCACCTCCAAAGGCTTATTGTTGCAACTACTATTTCCTAAGTTGCCTTAGGCATTTAGTAAATGACACCATTTTAGGAGTTGTCTCTTGTGCTGCAAGTGGTGGTGAAGATGATAATTCTTCTTCTTGGAGCTTGGTAGGTACTTTTTCCTTCATCATTTCTTGTCATAATGTAGTAGGAGGCTTGTGAATGACATCATTGACATAGTGGGCTATGCCTCCTCTTTTTCAAAATTTTTTGATGAGGTAAGGAAAGGGGAGTATCTTTGTATCCTTTTCATTTTTCTTAAAATGCTTTTTAACCTCTATGAAGATGAGTTGGGAAAGGTTGACCTTGAATTTTTCACTTAGAGTTATTCATGCCCTAGTGGAGAAGATAATTATCTTTCTTGGCCTTATTGTGAAATTAAGGTGATAGGCTACAATTTTAAAGTAGGCTTGCTCTACCTTGGTTAGGGCACCATACTTCTTATAGTCCACTACATAGCATCATTGGATCCATTCTTTCTTTTTCTCTGAGTCTACTTGTGTCAAAATCTCTGCCAACTTCACCTTGGTCTTTGGTAATCTAAGGACCTTTGCAATTGTCTCCACAGAGTAAGAGATAGTGATATCTAGAATCTTGATAGTTACATCTGCTTATCGATTATTTTAGAAGAGGTAGGTCTCTTCCATATATCATTCTTCACTAGTGAATAGAATGGGTCATAGTAGAGACCCTTTTGGTTGATTCTAAAATCTTCTAGTGCTAACTCTAGGATAGGTTCAAAGTTTAGCACCTAAAGGATTGAATTTTAAACTTCTTTAATTTAGATCATTTTCAAGCATGTCTCCTTGAGCATGACCTCTAGATTAGGTCATGGTCTTAGAACTTCATCCTATTTGGATAGTTTTATTTTGGCTATAAGAATCTAATGAATGGTTTCTACCTTGGGCTTCTCACACAAGGGTTTAGTAGCATGGGTTGTCTCAATAGCTTGCTCTTGGAATTTTTGTTGTGATATTTTTTGTTATTCCCGTTCTCAATGGAATTGTTTCTCCTAGGGCTATGATGATTCTTCCACTTGTGATTCTCATATTGGTTCCATCTATGATCACAAACATAATCTAAGATCAATTTATTGGATTATAATATTTTGTTACTCTGAATACCCTTCAACTATTCGATTGAGCTAAGTTTGATATTAAGTTCTTATTTGAGTGATCGTAGACATACGAGAATATTTTATAATTATTTTAATTTTCCTTTAACATAGGTTTATTGCTAGTATTAAGTCTTGGGATCATTATTTTAATATCTTATCTATGGAGTGTTAGCAAAATTTTTGATGATAAATTCTCGTAAAAGCTATAGCATTTTATGCCCCCATGATGTAAAGTTTACCTTCGAGACTTCAAGGATCGAAAATAAGTGAAAATGGATAAGTAGTGAGGAAGTTATGGCTCTTGGAAGGTTCTAGGCTTTAAAACCTAAAATAAATTCCATGGTATATAAAGAAAAATGTAAAAAATAAGTTAAGTGTTGATCTACATCAATGTATCTAATTACATAGATGTAGCCATTCATAAATATTTATGAATATTAGGGAATTTTGAAGGAGTTTGTGATTGAAATAAGAGCCAAATGAAAGCCAAAAAGCTAGAAAACTATGGCAACAACAACTTATGAGGATCTAGTTTATGAATTGGAGCAAATCAAACATATGAAATGAGCAAGAAAAGATGTTCCTTAAGAAAATTTAGCATAAAATTGAATGATGTAGGCTATCAAGGTTATTGAAACCATATTGAGGCATATGGTTATGTGGTTTACACTAAAGGGAACCATCTATTACACAAGTGGGTCCTCCCCAAAGTAGGTTGATGCCAAAAATTACCATTGCATAACCTCATCATAAGTAGTCTATAGGCACCTTGGATGATGAATGGTGGTTCAATTTAAATATCATACTCACATAAGGGATTGTCTTAGGCTTATTTAATCTACAAAATAAAGACCAATAGCTGACCACGATGCAAGGTAGTGAGGTAAGAATATGGAGTGCTAGAATAATGGAGAGAGAGATTGAGAGAGGAGAGTTTGCATCATAGCTACAAGATATCCTTGGTGGAATATGTGGTTAGGATGATCCTAATACTAGTCCATTCTGATTTTAGACCAAGTCCATACCATTTTTAGTGGCCTTACATTGATGTGTTCCTTCTCTTCTTTCATCATGATTCAATAACAACCACAAAGACCAATCATCACTCTAAGAAGAAGAAAGTAGTTAGAGATTACTTAGGAAGAAATTTGGGCCATCATTAGAGGAACACCTTCAAGCATGGGTAACATATCTTTTTAGCCCCATAACCAATGTGTGTATCCCAAGAAATCTTTAGAATGGTGTGTTTTTGTTCCTATATTTTTCAAGAACCACACGTTACAAGTACATATTTTCTTTTATGATCTACAATAAGAGTGAAGATACATTCCATGAGGAGCCATAGAACTCAAGAGGAAATTTAAGAAGAGAACCCAAAAAATTACCTTGAGGCCACATCCTTTTCCATTTCTACTTGGTCCTTTCCTATTTTGTTGGATAGGGAGATCATTTGTTACTTTTAGTTTTCATGCAAAAGAATCATTGTGCGGCCATGATATAGATCTCCTTGTAAGATAGATGGAAAGGGTAGATATCATGTGCTCATTGCCGAGTACCACTAGAAAACTAATAACTTATTAGTCGAGAGCATAATCTAAAGACAAAATTGACATGTATAAGGAACTCTAATCTTGATAGCTACAGTCAAAATTTACCAAAGTTTGTAGTAGCAATTAATAAAATCATAGGTGGTAATTAAAATCAAATAAAAGTAATAGTAAAAGCCCAAGTGAAAAGTAAAATATATAATAGAAACATCAAAATATAAAAAAAAATAAAAAATGTATAAAGAATAATGTAAAATAAAAAAAATAAAAATTCCTCATCCTCTTCAAGGTATTATGATATATGGGTATCTCCTCCATGACTAAGTTGGAAGAAGAATCGTAAAAATGGAGCAAGCTTATTCTTGGGTTGAGATGTTATTGTTGCAATCGATTACTTGCAAATTAGTTCATTACAATACATGCATGGGATTTCAATAGAGAACATTATCTCTTAGTTTGAATCTTACATGTAGTTGTGATTGTACATATTTTTGTTTGTTGTATGCCTTGTGCACTTTATTCATCATGAGGGTTACTTTTCAATTTTCATTTAGCACATTGAGTATTATTGGTATTTTTTTTTGTGCTAGGCTAATGTCTAAGTTAATCTTACATGTAGTTGTGATTGTATGAAGTTCGATTTGAATTGGAAGTTTGGATAACTTGCCATACACTAACTCATAGGAAGAGTAGCCTATAGGAAGTTTCCATGTTGAGCGATATACCCAAAGGGAATCATTGATTTTGGTACTCCAGTCTTTCCTATATTTATTGATGGTTCATGTCAAGATTCAGGTGATATTCCTACTAGTTACTTTAGCTTGACCATTGGCTTAAGGATGGTAGGGTGTTATAATTTATGTTACATCCTTAAGCATTGCATTAACTTACAAAAGGTAGCATCTATGAAATGGATTTCATTGTTAGAAATTAATGCTCTAGGCACACCAAACCTATTTACCACTTATTGCTAAAAAAATCAAGTTGTAGTAGAAGAAGCACAATTAGAAATAGTTACAACTTTAAACCATTTAGTACAATAGTCAATAACAACAATAATATAAGATTTCTCATTAGCAATGAGAGTGATGGATCCCATGAAGTCAATTCCCCAAAGGTTGAAAGGCTCTAGCGGTTGGATCCATTGTTGGGGCCCCAACATCCTAGTTGTTATTTCTTCATCTTGTTGGCATTTTTCACATGAATGGACAAAATAGTGGACATCCCTAAATATTATTAGCCAAAAATATCTTGCCATCAGTATCTTTGTGGTTGTTATCCTTCTCAGATAGTGGCCCCCATAAGGACCCTCATGAGAATCTTGAAGGACTTGTAGTTGATTAGTATTAGGTATGCACCATCATACTAGGCCATTAGCATAGACGCTATATAGATTCCCCTCTAATTCTATGTACTATTTAACCTAGTGGAGGAACTACTGCTTCCTCCTATGATCCCATTCTGTAGGAGTCTCTTGTGTGAGTAGGTATGAGAGGAATTCTTTATACTAGTTTATTATCTTTGATGCTTAAACCTTAGTTGCCTTAGTAAAGAGAAGCTTATATGGAAATTGATTAGACAAGGGCTCTTCATCAACCTTATTATCTCATCTAAACTAAGATAGGTGATCTGCAACTACATTCTTGGTTCCCTTTCTATTCATCATTGTTAGATTAAGATTCTGCAATATCAGCAACCATCATATAACATGAGGGCTCACTGTTGGCTTGATCATTAGGAAGCAAATTACACTATGATTAGTGTGCATAAAGATCGGATAACCAAGCACATAGTACAAGAATTTTTCTAGAGAGTACACCACTACCATGAGTTCCTTTTTTGTAGTTGTGTAGTTAAATTATGCTTCTAGAATGCTCTTTCTTACATAATGGATATAGTATGGACATTTTTAATCATCCATTTGTGTAAGCACTACTTTCAATGCATAATTAGATGCATCTGTCATGATGTAGAAGGATTTGCACTAATCAAAGACACATAAAATTAGTGTTTCTATGAGATTTTACATCAAATTCTAGAATGCTTATTTACTTTCCTTGGTCCATTCAAATGTTGCATCTTTTCTAGTAAGCTTAACAAGCAGCTTGGTAATTTTGGAGAAGTTTTCAATAAAACACCTATAGTAACTAGTATGACCAAGGAATAACCTCACATCTTTAACTATTTGAGATTGTCTATAAATTCCTTGGGTGACCTTTATTTTTTTAGGTTCCACCTTGATTTCTTTCCTTGAAATTTTTTGCCCCAGGATAATGTCCTCTTAGTCCATCAAATGGCTCTTTTGCTAATTAAGCCACAAGTTTTTTTTTCCCACATATTACTTTAGTACCTGCTCAAGATAGTCCAATGCTTGTTCAAAATTATCACCATAGGTGAAGAAGTCATCCATGAAGACTGTTATACTATTTCTAATTTGTTGTGGAAATATACAAAGGACTAGGTGTTGGAATGTTACAGAAGCATTGCATAAACCAAAAGCTATCTTCTTGTATGCAAAAGTCCCTTAAGGATTTCTGAAAGTTATTTTGGCCTAGTCTTCTAGAGTAATTTGTATTTGATTATAACTATTATACCCATCTAGAAAAATATAGTAGTTATGTCCTACAATAGTATCCAAAACTTGGTCCAAAATTGGTAGTGGAAAATGTTCTTTGAAAGTAGCAATGTTTAAAAACTTGAAATCTATATACTCTTCATTATCCTTCTTTCTTTGGTACAATAACAAGTGGGCTTACCCACTCACTATCTACCACTGGATATGTGAACCCATCCTTGAGAAGTTTCTTAACTTCTTTCTTAACAACTTACTTTAACTTTGGATTCAATCTTCTTTGTCGCTACCTCTAGGGTTTGATAGTGGAGTTTGTGTAGATCTCATGCTTGCATATGCATGGATCTATTTTTATTATCTCATCATATGACCAAGAAAAGACTATTGGCCATTTGTTGATTACCTTTAGTAGTTTCCACTTTTCTTCCTTAGTGAGTTAGGAATTGATGATTACCAACTTTCCATTATCTAGAAATACATATTCTAAAGATTCTAGTAAGGATATTAGTTCTAAGGGCTCTTGTTCAAAAGTATCAAGGATTTTAAACTCTTCCCAATCCATCATTTCTTCTTTTCAATGCTCTTCTTCGAAGAGTTGGCTACGGATCTGCTGCATCTCATCCATCTTATCTATATATGCACTTTTAAGAATCTCAAATGGTTACATGCAGATTATGAAACTAGAGCTATTCTCTATATTCAACCACTAGGTACCTTCTTATTTTATGACTGTTACATACATGCACCGTTGGATGCTAGTGATTTTAGCATACCTTGCATGTTGCAATAGGTGTACTCTTTATCATTCATATTTTTTGCACCCAATGATACTCTTTGTCACTATATGTGATGCATGAAATCTTTTTTTTCTCAATCATATGAAATTCATTTTCCTTGGAAATTTCTAAGGAGAGGTCTTTAATCCCTAACTTGGCATCAATTGTACTTAGCCAAGCCATTCCCATAATGATTAGAAAGTTTTCATTTGTAGTTGTCCACATGGATTACTAGGAAGTCTATTGGATATGATCAACTGCTAATAGTGGTTAAAATATTCTCTATTAATCCCAACTAAATAGTAATGGATTGATCTACAAACTCTAACATGATATTATATTTTTTAAAGTGAAGGTAGGTTTCATGCTTTGTACATTTTCTAGAAAATTAAGTTTACATCAGAACTTGAATCTAATAGAGCTATGCATGGATCATTCCTTGTAATTTGTAAATAAATTAAAGAACTTCAAAGATCATTTTTCTTCTTGGGAAGGTATCCTATCTTTATCCAATCATGAGTTAACATGATAGTGTAAACATTCTAAGATCTTTGGTTTGAAGATAGCTTAGTAGATATTCCTTTGGCATCTTAAGAAGAATTCATAGCCACAGATGCTTATGGTAATTTGGGAAGACTATTGGACCTAAAGAAAGCTCTTTTTCAAGACTTACACTTAAAACTACTTGAGTTTTCATCTAATTGCAAATTTATAGCTCACATGGCATTGTGTTACAAGGGCTGCATAGGTATTTTTCCTTGCATAGGTGATGCAAGTGGAAAAGTGGAGGTATGAGGTGTAGAGCACTACTATGAATAATGAGTGTATGTGGAAGGAGATTTAGTTTGTGTAGTGGTAGTTCTATGATATTCAGTGGAACAGTAGTGATGAAGAGAAGTGTGGCTTGTAGAGCCACTTGAGAACATAGGTTGTTGGACATAGTATCCATATTGGTTAGGTTGGTAGTGATGATATTGCTACCTTGGTGGTGGCATTGCCCATAATTATGGACTTTACTATTGATGATAATAGTCTTGAGGTTTTGGTGGCATTTCACTTAGATAATACTATTGCTAGTGGAACTATTGTTGATAGTTGCCTTGTGGATAAGGCAATTTCATAGGTGGTTACCTCCTACTAAGTTTTGGATTTAAGTCATTGATCCCAAATTCTTGCAAGTATGATAGTATTGGGCAACATCCCTTGGGATGATCATATTAGCATATGTCATATCCTACATTATCTGTATCAGAATCTGCAACCTCATCTACTGTTGTAGCCTTATCTTTCTACTGATGGTAGTTCTTTATTGCGTCTTTTCTCCTTCTTCTATCTTTGTTCTTATTTGCCTATTCTATTTTCTCTTCCACAATTTTAAGAGTAGTTTAGAAATTCTCATTTAATGAGTCTCATATCTTATCAATCTTGGTTAATATTTCTATGACAAATTTTTCAATTAACAAGGTTTTTCTTTGCACAACCTTTGCTAGTGGTGCCTCCTCCTTCAGAACATAGAAATGTACCTCTGTTTTGTGAATGGAGGGACCTCTATTGTACTCTTCTATACTTTTTCTAATTTTTAGTTCCCCTTCTTCTTTTACCACTTGATCAATAAGCCTTTGTATCTAGTGGACTCTCATTTCTAATAATCTCCCTTTGGTGTAAATCTAGAGAGTCTCTCTAGTTTTATTTTTAAGTCCATCTATCACATGATGAAGTTGCTCTCTTTAAGAGAAACCATTGCCTGGAAATTAGTGTAGCAAGGAATAGTACCTTTTCAAGGCTACATCAAAGGATTCATGATTACCTTATTTCCACTCTTGAATGTTTTTCTCAAGTTGAACACCCTAGAGTAGGTTTGATATTTGTTGTTGAATAGATCCAACATTGTACTCCATTTGTAGATAGATTCTAGTTCTAAGAACTAGTACCAACTTTCAACTTATTTTATGAGTGTCCTAGGGAATAGTTTGAGCTTTTGTTAGTTATTTTTGGAAGACTTGCAAGTGATGTTGTGGATTAGCATTGTAACCTCCTCCAAACTTAGGAATTTTGTTCATGTTAAGCCATTTGATCTAATTATTCCTTTAATGCTTGGTGGGGATATGCGCAACCTCATAGATATTTAGTGTGCTTCTAGTTGTAAGAAGTGATTCATCATAGTCATTAAATTTATTATGATCCCTATCATGATCATGTCTTCTATGATGTGACCTAGTACACCTTCTCTTCTAATGATGCTTCTCTTTCTCTTATTGTTATCTATGTTCCTTTCTTTCATCTCTTCAATGGGGTCTTCTTTCATCTCTATCTTAGCCTCAGTTATTTCATTTTATGTCTTGGTCACATTTCTCCTTGTTAGACTTAGATGATGAAGAGGATGGTGAGGATAGAGAGCTATGAGAGCTATGCCAGCTTGCTCGTCTTCTTTGCTTTCTTGGTTGTTATTTTGACTGATAGCTAGGATACTTTGGCCTTAAGATCCCTCAAGTCATGGATCTAGTTCTTTCCTTGTCTTCATTGGTTGTCAAGATTGAACGTAGCCATTGATGAGTTGTATTATCCTCACTAAAGGGAGGAGGATCTTGGTGTTAAAATCACCTTGATAAAAGTTTAGTGTCCTTCTTTTTTGATTGTGAGGTCAATGTAATCAAAACCTTGTTGTTCTTAGAGGTTTCATGGTGGGCCTCCATGAGTTTATCTTTTCAAAGTTGGGCTTTTATTGATTGACAGTATTTGAAAAGTTGTTCCATTACTTGGTATTCTAGGTCTATTGATTTGAGCCCCAACTTTAGTAGTGATATCATGAACAGTGAGTAAATGGCATGATTAGGCAGTAATACAATGGTGCCTTCCAAGTTTCTTTAGCATAGTTGCTAATTTTGGTGAGAATGAAAGTGAAATTCAGATAATAGGGATCTAGATGGGCATAGAAAAACTTCAGTTATTGAGGTATCTCATCTAGATTTTTCTTGGTACTATCATATTATTTGTTAAGATCATCAGTAGGTGGAGAATCAGCACTATGGGAAGAATATAATTGTTTTCAATTTGTTCTTTGTAGTATGCCTTGAATAAATTATTATTAGTTTTCTAAGGATGATGCATTATTTTTTGTAATGACCTTTGTATGATTTAACAATCTAAAATTCTTGGCACACAATAGCTAAAAGAGAAGTTCCTTGGTAATAGTGCCAATGATGAGCAGCAAGTGTTCCCTATGCCCAACCATACAAAACATAAGTGCATATGCATGATCTAGTCAAATGCCCTAGACCCCTTCATGAGTGGCTATTATCCTAGATAGTCAAACATGATGTTACTAATCTTTGTCTTTACAATCATCACTTGTGTTAATTTTGTCCATATGGCTAAGTGTGACTATGGTATTAGATATTTATATTTATATTTATATGATTTTTATCATTAAAACCATTAAGAAGATGAAGTGATTAAAATATTAAATTTTCACTAATAAATAGAATTAAAAGTAATTTGAGTTATCGTAAATGTATAGCATTTGTTCCTATCTTCCATACACATCTTGAACCTATACTAACATTATTAGGTTAGCAAGTGCTTACTATTGGGCATACTAAGTCTTCACTATGGGGATTACCAAGCATTAGTATATTATGGTTGAAGTGGTCATACTCATGTTGTTATAGAATAAAATATTAAATTCTTAAGTGTAGAAAAGTAAAGTGCATGTAAAATAAAATGCTAGTAAGTAAAATAATTACTAGTCCAAGTGTTGCAATGAAAAGAAGAAATCTCGATTTTATTTTTGTGATGCAAAAGTTTCTAGGTACATCTTTCACTTGAATAAAACTCCATATAATTAATTCAACCTAGACTGTAGGCACTTAGAGTAAAATTTTACTAAGTCCTATGAAGATAAATTACAATAGCTTTGCTAGAAATATTATCAAAGATGTCATAAATGTGGCTAGTATGAGTATTTATATAGGCTTAGAAAGAATTGGTGTCAATGCATATGCATCAATTCATCTTAAGATACATCAATGGAGGTGCATTGACGAGCATGTGTTGATATAGCTAATCAATTTAGACTTCATCCCCCCACAAATAACTAAAAACTCATTCTCAAGTGAACAAAAAAGAGACCAAGTTATTTACAAAATTTAGCGAGTATGAAATTGATAAATTGACTACAAAAAATAGATAACTTTGAGTGTCATGTTACAAACTATTTCTATGGTTATAAAAAACTATGCAAGATACAACAAATTTGGAGAAATTGATAAAATTGGTAGGTGTTGGCCAGATGAAGTGGAGTGGGATGAGATCTACATATCATGCCTAGACGTGGAGGCTCTTATAGTGTGGAGGATCCTTCATCATGTCCTTGATCTATAGGTTCTCTAGGATACCCTACTACTATTGTAGAAAATTGGAAGGTGTCTAGAAGTACCTTTATTTTTTCCTCCTTACCTCATGGGCCATGGACGGTCCAAGCAGTTTCACATAGATGGGCTAGTTTTGGTATATCCCATAGGTAGGACAATGTTGAAAACATCTTCTTCATATTAACAAACTAGGCTGTAAACTATTTATATTTGAAGTTGAATGTATGGACACACTCTCGTAGTTCATGATAGTCATTCATTCTCTTGGACAAGTTCTCAACAATTGATCTTTGATCTATGAATTTGCAATTGAGAAATTCAAGCTTTGCATTTGCTACTTTTAACTTTTTTTTAATCTCTTTGTAGAGCTTGAACTCCATCTCATAAAGGACGTAGGAGCTAGCTACTTGCTTCTCTAGTTTTGATCTTGGCTTTCCTATTATCAGCATTGCCAAGTTTGCATAATGGAGGTTCACTAACTTCATGCACTTCATCATCTCTTCAATCTATAACTCATATAGGAAGATTTCATCTTGATTATAGGCACTAAGGCCATAAAAGATAGGTTGTCATAAATGGCCTATTTGTTAGAGTGGCTAGAGGGCTTCATTCATATTAGCGTTCATCAATTTAACTTCTATCTCGTTTACCTTCTTAAGCATTCTAAACTAGTCCATGTAGTGATTTTTTACCTTCTCATATTTCTGGGTCTCATTCTTCTAGATGACAATCTCAATGGTAGTCTTTTTGCGAAGGGCATGAACCTCCTCCATTAAGAAATTTCTATGCTTTGTAGCTAACCTCCTCACATCTTAATTCACCTTGACAACTTGTTCTTACTATTGATGAATGTACTTGATCATTTGGTCCTTTTATTTTTTGGCATTACGAAAGACATGATTCTTTTGGATCAACACAAGATTTTCCTTATGGATATGTTGAAGATCATGGCTAGAAGAATTCATCATTGCTTTTGACAGTAGCACATCAACGATTATCATTTCTTTTGCATTCTAAAGTCTTTGTTGAAGCTACTAAAAAGCTTCATCTCTTATGAGCTTAGGCCTAAGAATGAATGGATCTGACTAGCAAGCTCTAAGTTTCATAATCTCAGTTGCAACCAACGATTGCTAATGGTGACCTTCTAGTGTTACATATTGCCAATGACTAACTTTCCCCTTGTCTCTAGAAATTGTGACTAGGTGGTTGAAATATCTTTTGGGAGATCAAAGATCTCTAGA
Source organism: Gnetum montanum (assembly GCA_015680685.1). Taxonomy (NCBI): domain Eukaryota; kingdom Viridiplantae; phylum Streptophyta; class Gnetopsida; order Gnetales; family Gnetaceae; genus Gnetum; species Gnetum montanum. The sequence goes on from MNCI01001069.1 coordinate 70,296, forward strand.
ATTGGTTACCGAGCTCTAACTAGTTGCTCTAGCACTTCTTCATGCTACACTATGTTCATTTCCCTATTTCCTACTCTTGTAGATATTTAGACATGTATTATGGTAGCAACATTAGGGATAGATGTCATAGGAGGAATTAGAGCTTCTCTACTTCTTTTAGCCATCACTCTTCTTGTAGTCTTCTAGCCCTTATGTGGCATGATCACTATTGTTGCTTCTTTTAATTCCTCTAGCATGATACAGAAGGCTATTGTGTTCCTAGAATTTCCATAATTACTTCTTTGACATTGGGATTGGAGTGAATAAGAGCCAAGTTTCTCTATGAGGAGAACAGTGGAGCCATGATCCCATGAGGTTCATGATTAGGGACTATTAACATTAATGTAGCTAGGACCCATGAGGATGATCTCCTTCCTAGACTTCAACATTTTCACCTATTGAGATTATTTGATGACAATTATTCCCTCACAAGCTTAATTAAGTTTAGATTCTAATGAAGAATGTTTATGAAACTAGGATTAAATGAATCAACATGGTTGATGTTGCATTATACAAAGGGTATACTAGTGATGGTTTCCAACTTCATGTGAAGGCATTTGATAATTCTTACTATTTGTAAGGGATCATTAGTGATTAGTAGAAGTTATGGTTATTCCCTTGCACCTTCATTGAGCAAGTAGAAATTGAGTATAAATATTTTTCATTTAAGTCAATTCAAAAATGGGTGAACATGGTTAAAATTTTCTAGATCAAGTTCTAACCCAATGCTCACCTTTCCAACAGTTGGAAGGAAATGTTCAAATGGAGGTGAGGAGCCTATGAGTTGCTGAACATTTTCATTGAGAGATCCTTGAAAATAGCCCATCACTATCAAAATGATGGCTTTAGCCAAAGAAAGTAGCTAATGCAAATCATAGAAGGCCTAATGCAAGAAATAAGGAAATAAGTGAATATGTACATAATGGACCAAGTACAAAAAAAATTTTGTGGCCTAAATTAAAGTGCTTCTTGATACCATAGCGAGCATGAAAGATGAATGAAGAAAAAAAAACATTAGAGGAGGACAATCATGATCCCACATGTAGGAAGAAGATCAAAATCATTAAAGTTATAGTTGAACCTCCTAATGTTTTTGAGGTCGTAGTGCATGATCAAGCAAGAAACCATAAAGCCTTGAAGAATTGGTCCACTAGGTGGATCAAGTTTGGGATGAAATGGATGAGAAGTTGACCACTACCCTTTAGAACATTAACGATAGAGTGGTTGAAGCTACACAAAAGCACTTATGTCACTTGGATGTAGAAAGAAGTATGAGGGTAAGGATAAGGGTAAGTTCTCTTTCTCTAAGAGCATAAGAAAATATTTAGATGAAGCTTTCTCATCTTCAGGTAATAGAGGTTCATGTGAGTATGTAAATCCTCATGGCTTGCAATGCTACCAATTCACATTATTGGTATAATGGGATGAACTGGGATGCCCCTGAATCCTAGGTTTGTAGGAAGTAAACAAGGAGGATTCCTAACTTTAGCCAAGCATACTATCATAAAGGTATGTACCTATAAACCATGTAACAAGACCTAAAATGGAAAATAATAAATATTTGAGGTGCTACTTCATGGAATTTTCTAGTTCCAGTGCAACAACATATGATATTTTTTTTCTAAACCCTTATTCCTAAGATGTCTAGGTAAGTAATTATCCATTTCCATATATGAAACCTTAGTAGTACTAGCCTACATCAATCAATCCTACCTTGCAAGCTCCTTATCAAGAAAACTAAATTCTACTTTCTAATCCCATGAAAGGTGGAATGTCTAATGAGCCATAGTTAAGATAGAGAAAATTCTATGATGTTTTCCATTATGAAGATCTAACTTTCATGTATGCAGCTAAGAAATATTATCAAACTCTTATTGATATGGCTAGAAAGAGATATTTGAGGTTTCATGATAGGAAATATTTTCATAATGAAAACATGGTCACTATGGAATTGGGTCCACTCCATTCTCTTCATCTTGTGGAGATGACAACACTTCATGCAGAATAAGAGTCTATATTGAAGAGGTTCCAATACCATTCCCCAAATTTATCAAAGGAAAACATCCACCTGAAGGAATAGTTATTTAATTGCATATAGCAAGTTAAATATGATGGCACTTAATGATCATAGTATCATGACTATCACTATGTCTAAGGTAGCCACATAGGTTGTAAAAGAAGTCATTTTCTTGAAAAGAAGATAGATCCCAATAGTCCCATAATGGAGAATTAAATTGGTAAGAAAGGTCATTACCTAGCTTTTTGTGACTTCAATTCAAAAGTAAATATCATTTTATTGCATTAGTACCTTGATTGGAAGCTTTTGTCTTTCAAAACTACTAATATCAAGTTTGACCTAGTAGACAAATCATACACACACCCTATGAGATAAGTTAATAATGTGATGATAACTTTTATGAGATGGTCATATCCTAGAGACTTCTTGATGATTAAATCGAAGAACAAGATGGGAGATAGCTTTCTTGTCATTATGGAAAAAGCCTAGTTGAGCACTATTAATACTAGATTAATCTTCCAAGATTGTCATCTTGAAATTGGTAGGAAAGATGCAACTAGGAAGACTCATTATAAGTGGATCTCATGTGATCCTTCCCAGTCATGTGGCAAGAGAGGTTGCAACTATTGTATTATTAGAGATGTAAATTATCTTGAAGGAAATTTTGTCTATGAAGCCATAAATTAGGTCTTTGAAAAACTAATTGATTCTCTTATCTGATTCAAAAGTAGAGTATAGTATGAAGGCTACTATAGTGATGTAATATGATCATGAATTTAGTGGCACTCTTAATTTTTTCTAGGATGTTTCCACATCACTGTTAGAACTCAAGTTACTTCTAGAAGGTTTGAAGTACTTATTCCTCATCGATGATCATCCTATTATCATCAATTCTACCCTAACAAGCATCCAAAAATCAAATTGAAAAAGGTAGTTACAAAATGGAGAAGAGCCTTTTCTTGGTTCCATGATAAAGTTATGGGAATTAACCCTTCTATTTATCAGCACCACATATACACAAATCCAAGTGTCAATTCTTGGTAGATACTTTAACAAAATCTCAATCCTAATATGTGGGATGTAGTCAAAAGTGAAATCATTTGTCTCTTACAAGTTGGTTTCATTGCTTCTATTTTTGATAATGAGTGGATCAGCTTGACTATAGTTGCACCTAAGAAAGGAAATGAATAAAGAGCTTGTATCAACTATAGGTTGCTAAACACTACCACTTTTAAGGACCATTTCTCATTGCCCTTTGTAGAATATGTATTGAATAACATCTCTAGCCAAAAGTACTACAAATATTTTGATGGGTACTATGGTTACAATAAAATTAATATTATGCTAGAGGATCAAGAAAAAACTATCTTCATTTATTTGTGGAGAAAATTCATCTTCAAGAATATGCCCTTTAGGTTATGTAATGCACTAGCCACATTTCAATAGCTAGTGATGCTTGTGTTCCAAGATTACATTGGTAACAGTATGGAAGTCTTCATCGATAAGTTTTCCACCTATGGCAAAACATTTTAGGAGCCCTTAGGTTGGCTTAAAGTTGTTCTATGTTGTTGCTACTAGGTAAACTTGAAATTAAACTAAAAGAAGAGCCAGTTGATGGCAACAAAGTCTCCAGAAAGGGGATTGAAGTTGATCTTCACAAGATCAGCACCATTATAAACATGACAGAGATTCCCAAGATAGTTAAAGAGATGTGATCTTTTCTTATCCATATTAGCTACTATCATCAATTTATTAAAAATTATTTTAAAATAGCTATAAATTTATTCAAACTCATAAATAAAGATGTTCCATTCTTGTATACTAAGAAATGTAAAAATATCTTCCAATGTCTAAAGGAAAGGCTAATCCAAACTCTAGTATTGTAGAGTTCTAATTGGACTCACCTTTTCATATAATGAAAAATGCTTCTAATTTTACATTAGGTGTTATCCTAATGCAATTCAATGAGAAGAAGACATCCTACTACATTCACTATGCTAGTTGAAGCATTGTGGGTCCTTAATTGAATTGCACCATTATGGAAAAAGAATTTATGGTCATTTTTTGCACTTAAAAAATTTAGGCATTATGTTATGGGGTGTAGAATCTTCATTCATACTTATCATAACACATCCAATTTTTCATAAACAAACCAAATGTTAGTTCTTGTGTAATTTAATGGTTTGTTCTACTATAGGAATTTGATCTTCACATGATTAATTACAAGAGAGTTAAGAATGTGGTGGTAGATCATTTTTCATAGTTATGAACTGGTAATGCATGAGAAGGTGTGCTTCTTGATGAGATTTTAGATGGTCACATTTGTAAGGTCATTTACAACTTAAAAAGTAGACATGAATGCTAATGATTCATGGACATTCTCAATTATTTGGTGGCTCAAAAGTTTCCTCATCGGTAGGAAAAATGGAAGATTTAACAATTCTAGCACTAGATGAAGCCTTACTTGGTCATCAAAGAGCATCTATATAAGAGATATTGTTGAGTGGCGAGGTACCCATACACTCAACCATACGAATATGAGCATTTCATGCATGATCTAGTCGAACTTCGCAGACAGGCTAGTTGTAGTATCTAGACAGTTACTCATAGGTTGCAGTTCGCTATCTTCCCACCTAGACTAGTATTAACTTGTCATGTATGGTTTAGTCCAGAGTGAGGTGTATGATGTGTTCCTATACTAACGCTACTCCTGGATATGATGGAAAATAATATTAACTAAACTAGGAGAGAGAGAGAGAGANGAGAGAGAGAGAGAGAGAATCTAAACTAGCCTAAGTTCGATGAGCGTCTGTTCCTTAATCATCCGTACACATCTTGGACCTCATGCATGACTACCATTGGGATTACCAAGCGTAGATCCTAGGTATGCTACTGGGTTACCAAGTAGTCACACTTAAATGCTCGTGATCAAGTCGTACTCATTCCACGTTTAATAGGAGTTTAGGGTAAAGAGATGTTAACTACGAAAGTAATAAATAATGATAAAAATTAAATAATTAAACTAAGTGAATGCTGCAATGATGAAGTAATCTCGATCTTTATTGCTAGTCATGTGTGTGTCCAAGTACGTCACACTCCAATAAGGATGCCGTACAATTATAATCACCACACTATGAGCATGCACTGGGAGGAAAGGGTTGAGAGGAATCTAAACTTAAAAAATTACAATAAGATCCAAAGACTAATGCCCAAAACCAGGTGTGCCAAATTTTATTTATAGGCTCACACCGAAACCACAATATCGCATGCAGGCTGCGATATCACGTATGCAATATTGAGGCTCCGATAATTGGGCCTAATAGACCATGACTCATCATACCCCCACGACTGAATAATAACTCGTCCTCAAGTCAAAGAAAGTGAGGAACAAGTTCAATTGATTACACAATGGATAGGTATGGGATTATTGACTGACTAGGAATTTATTCATGTCAAAGTGGAGGATTAAACAAAATTTGGACACAAACACAAAAGACAAAACTCGTGGAACTCATGGACGGTAGTGGTGGCTCCTCCATGGGTTTCTTTCCTTTGTTTGGCACTCCAGGCTTTTGAGATTAATACTGTTGAAGAAGTTCCTGAAGTTTCTTCTCTTCTATCCACAGATTATGAGCCGTCCATGCTGATGTTCCAATGTTTGATGGAGTCAGCACTTTCCATGGACACGGTAGCTGTGGGAACACTTGATTGGCCTTGACATGTCATGCCACAAACAACCGTCATTCCTCTTCATAGGCTTAGGCCTTGACCTCTCCACCTTTTGATTGGATAGATTATGCAGTAACAAGAGTTCTATGATGGATGCTGAGTGATTGTTCCTCCTGCATTGTATGTTCTGCATGAAGTCTTTGGCCTTTGCGTCCCCCTGGTCATTCAATTGCATCTTGAGAAGGTCCTCCTTATTGTCTTCTTTTAGGGGCCATCTATAATCACACAAAGATCAATTGTTAGTAAGGTTGTTGAAAAAAGTTCAATGATTTCATACCTTACTCATTGCCTTTAATAAATGTTGAATTCTTTGCTTAGTGTGATTTTAGAGTTAGAAATGTTTTTCAAGGAAGATGCCCTAAAAGTTTAATGTCGAACCTGGTTTGTTTAGGTGACACATAAAAGGACCTGGTTTTGAGGAATGTTTGATAAAATGATGGTAAAGGAAAGAATAGATTTGGTAATGAAGTACTTAGAGGGTATAAGATGATGTGGTGGTATGCAACAAGTACAAATTGCAAAAGTCACACAAGTGGGTCCTCCCCAAAGCAGGTTCCAACCTATAATGCCATTGCATAACCACACCTTAAAATGTCTGTAGGCACTAGAAGGGTTAAATGTAATCCATACTAGTTTCACAAAACACACACATGTAAGTATCACTGGAATGAGGTAAGAATTCTACGCTACACAAGACATGAGTTACAATTACATAAACAGTGAGATGAGATGGACTATAGAAGGGGTTGTAGAGATTGGGACATGAGGTGACTAAACTAGGACATAGTGAATCCTATGTGTAAAGCATGATTAATGTGTCATTAACCCGTCATTCCAAGATCAGGACCAAGTCCATTCCTCTGATCAGTGACATCACATTATTTCATCCCATGATAAGAAACTATGAGAGTACCAGAATAACAAGGCGTACAACCACTTGGAATTTTGTTCAAGGGAGGAGTGATTTTTGCTTTGTGGCACTTCCTTTGTTTTTTTTCTTTGTTTGTTTTTTTTCTTGATTGCTGAATCCAAAGAAGCTGCCAACCTTTAGGCATGGGTGCATGTCTTTCTAGTGGGACCCCCTAGAACAACATTGGATTTTTGAGTACCTTTGGTTACTCTTATTCCCATTTTGCGTTAGATCTACAAGGATCTTAGTACAACCATGTTGCATGATAACTTCCATAGACATCACCAAAGAGAATCCGCAAGTCCCCTTGATGTCACACCCTAATCATTCTCTCTTGATCCATCCTTCTTCATTCTGGGTACAATGAACAAAAAATTAATTTTAAATTTTAAGAATGTCAAGAATATCACTGTACCCTCGAACAAACCTCTTATTTGGAGAATGGATGAGTGGGTGTAATGGGCTCATTGTCCACATAATTGATCACTCGAGACTCGATAACATAGAACACACCTCAACCAACGAGCCACATGACTATTTTATTCGTAGATGAGATTACTTGTAAAAAGAAAAAAAGATAAAACAAGAAATTAAAAGATGAAAAACTGGAAAACAAAAATTGTAAAATTAAAGAAAATGAAAAATATTTATGAATCTTGCTTGTTATTAAAATGGGGGATATTCCCCATAACTAAATGGTTGAGCATGGCAAGGATTAATAAATGAAAGATGAGGATCCTTGCATGTTGGAAACATTAAAACTTGATCATACTTACCCCATTGGGGTTCACACACTTGATTATAGTAAGCATAGTGGGGCAATTTATAAGATGTGGATCCTGGATAAAGAGTTGACCCACTATGATACTTGGGACTATAAGATGGCATGCAAGGATTAGGATGTCATCCTCCATGCTTGTATTCATTGGGTCGTGTGGTTTTTGGAGTGTTAATTGGTGGCCTTGATGAAGTGACATGAGGTGTTGGGTTTGAAGAGAAGGGTGCACCATAGTGTTGGACTTGTGTTGAGTTGGAGAATGTAGTGGCCTTGGAATTGTGTTGTCTGTTCCTATGTTCATGTCTAAAGAAGGGACGCCTTTGATGTTGAGGAGGTCTCTCATTGCTGTTGGAAATAGTAGCACACGTAACGTTCGTGGCTTGTTGCTATGGTGCAAACACTTCAGGAATAGTTGGTGACGATGTAGAAGGAGGAAAAGGATGAGAATGTTGAAATTTAGGAGAAGTGCAAGGTACACAAGGCGGTGGTTGTGTTGAGGACATGGGCTAATAGTATTGAGGGGAATAATAATGCAACGAGATAGAGTATGTTGACCTAGTTGGGGAAACAAGATGTTGAACTAGATAAACATTTAGATTCGAATGATACAAAGGGTGTCTCCAGTTTAGGGTGGCTTCCCCCACAACTGGGATTGTTGCCACTGTGATCAAACACAGTATCTCTATACGAACTCTAGGTGTAACGTGCTTCCCCAATGCTCATATAAATGTAACAAGATTGGGCATTGGCCCTTGGGGTGATCATACAGGCAAATGTTGCTTTCATACGTATGATTGGTAGTTGAGCTCTTATCTTCCTTATCCCTTCTTTCTGATTGTCTAATGATACTTTGTCCTACTTCTCAGGTTGTCAAAACTCTATCTCCAATGATATCAATATATTCTTCACACTTTTTATGTGTCCATTCCAACATCTTATTGATCTTTGCCTTGACTTCCTCTAATGATTGTTGTACTACCAAAGATGGTTCTTCCTCCTTGGGATAGGTTGATTTCTCCCTTTTATGATTATGGGCCTTTGTTAAGTTGAGATTTTGGTCCTATTTATGTTTTTCAACACTCTCCCATCTAGCCATTTCCCCTTCTTCTTTTGGTGCCTACTTAATAAGCTCTTGGAATTGATGGGTTTATAGTTTATATAGTTGACCTTGGGCATACATCCCTAGGGTCTCTCTCGTTTCATCACGAAGCCCATCAATGATATGGTGCATTAGCCTTTCCTTGGAGAACTCATGGCTTGGATAGTTTTTTAACAGTGCATAATATCTTTCTAAGGCTATGTCCAAGGGTTCATGTTGTGCTTGTTTCCACTCTTGGATTTGTTTCCTCAAGGTTGACACTCTTGCATAGGTTTGATATCTTTCATTAAAGAGTTCTACCATTGTTGGCCAACGTCGTATCAAATTTGGTTTTAACAATCGATACCATACTTTTGCTTGGCCAACAAGTGTCATAGGAAAGAGCTTGAGTTATTGCCAACCATTATCAATGTTGTTCCATGCATAGGCATCATAGAAGGCATGTAAATGCTGTTCCAGATCTAATTCATAGCCTCTTGAGAAATTGGGGAAGTTGTTTAAATCGAGCCTAGGTAGGCGGCTCTCTTTACGATGCCTACAGGAGATTCAAACAGCCTCTTGTATCTACATTAGGCTTGTAGTAACCAGTAGGGGTTCATCGTTATTGAGTAAGTTATGCTTTCATGCGTTGGGACAATGTTGCCTTCTCTTATGTTTATAAGAAACCCCCACCTCAGATTGCATACTCCAATCTTCATTGTCATCTAATTTGTTGGTTCTCCAATGAATTTCCTCACTAGGTATGGCATTATCATAGTCTTGTAGTTGAGGCATGGTTGTGCAATTGTGTGTGAATTTATATGTGACATTTTATAATGATTTCTTCCTAAAAGATATATCATTAACTCCTGTACAGAGACCTTGTATGATATAACTAATCTAGATAACTAGCAACGTCCTTGGCAATGACACCAATGTTGAGTGACAAGGTACCCCTACACTCAACCATATGAATACGAGCGTTTCATGCACGATGCGGTCGAACTTAGTAGACAAGCTAGTTGTAGTATCTAGATAGTTACTCGTAGGTCACAGTTCATTGTCTTCCCCGTATGATTTAGTCCAAAGTGAGGTGTATGATGTGTTCCTATACTAATGCTACTCTTGGATATGATGGAAAATAATATTAACTAAACTAGGAGAGAGAGAGAGAGAGAGAGAGAATCTAAACTAGCCTACGTGCGATGAGCATCCATTCCTTAATCATCCGTACACATCTTAGACCTCATGCATGCCTACCACTGGGATTACCAAGCGTAGATCCTAGGTACACTACTGGGTTACCAAGTAGTCACACTTAAATGCTCGTGATCAAGTCGTACTCATTCTGCGTTTAATAGGAGTGTATGGTAAAGAGATGTTAGCTAAGAAAGCAATAAATAACGATAAAAATTAAATAATTAAACTAAGTGAATGCTACAATGATGAAGTAATCTCGATCTTTATTATCGATCATGTGCGTGTCCAAGTATGTCACACTCGAATAAGGATGCTGTACAATTACAATCACCACACAGTGGGCATGCACTGGGAGGAAAGGGTTGAGAGGAATCTAAACTTAAAAACTTACAATAAAATCTAAAGACTAATGCCCAAAACCAAGTGTGCTGCCTTTTATTTATAGGCTCACACCGGAACCGCGATATCCCGTATGCGATATCACGGCTTCGATAACTGGGCTCTGATATCTGGGCCTGACAGACCATGACTCATCAAATATCCTGATGGGCTTGTGAGGTGGTATATTATAGAAGAAGCTAAGGTGCTATCTTGGCTCATGTGTACCATGGTATGTGTGGTGGACACTATGCTGGAAAGAGGACTACGATGAATATGCTACTCATTAGTTCTTTTTGACCCATCATATTTTGTGATGCTTAGCACTTTGTTTATTGTTGTAATAAGTGACAACATTAGGAAGGTATGTCTTTGCATATGGAGGAACCACAATAGTGGAGTCAACCATTAAATCCCTTTAACATGTGGAGGATTGACTTCATTGGCTCCATATTTCCAACCTCTAATGGCAATACATACATTATTTTATGTATAGATTATTTCACAAAGTGAGTGAATGTTGCTATTGTTAAGGATTATTGATCTATCTCTTTAGTGTAGTTCCTTCAAAATAACATGCTCCACAAGTTTGATATTCCTTGAATCTTGATCTTCAATAAGGGTACACATTTACTAGTAAGATTTTCAAGAATTTATTGGAATCTTGTGGGGTTAACCATAAGTTAACTTTTCTTTATCATCCACAAGTCAATGATGATGTAGAAGTTACTAACCATGAAATATTTAAAATACTTAGAAAGGCAGTTAGTAGGTATAGAAGAGATTAGGCCAATAAGCTTAATGATGCTCTTTAGACTTATTTAATGACATGGAAAAAAACCTATTTGTTATACATCATTCGAGTTGGTTTATGAATAGGTTCCATGATTCCCAATTAATCTTAAAATGAAAACCTTGGGCAGTATTGTGGATTTTGATATAACCTTAGATTATTCTTAGAAAGATAGGTTGATTAACCTTAATCTTCTTAATGAGAACTATAGAATTACTTTAATGCATAATGAGTAAAAACATTTCTACGTCTAGGCTTTCCATGATGTTTATGCAAGAGAGTTTGATTTTAAACCTAGCAATAACGTTCTCTATTTTAATCTTTTATAGTTAGGCCATTTAGGTAAATTTAAATTTCAATGGGAAGGATCATACATTGTCCATACCAGTTACTACTTTGGCATAGCTCATCTTGATCATCCAGATAAGCCATATAAGATTTTCTTAGTCAATGGGCAACACCTGAAGCACTATACAAAATACTTTTCTCCTTTGAGAGTACATAATGCTTAATCTTCTTTCTTATACTCACAGGTCTATCAAGTGATAGACATGGATTAGTCGTGGAGCAGAACTCTCCATGGCTTGTAAAATTTTCTTTTCTTTTTATCATTTTGCTTATGTGCTTTAATAAAGTTGATGTGTCTAGTTAGTGTTTTTCATATTCTTAAGCTTATTGATTAATCATTTAGGATCCTTTCTTTTCTTTAAGTGTGTCTATGTGTGTGTGTGTGGGAAAACCAATTAACATGTTGTATGAATGTTCATCCAATAAGCTAATGGTGGATGGGTAAGTTATAGATGTGATGATAGTGTGAGAGTTGCCAAATTAGTCCAAAGTAATGCTTTGATCAATGGAATGTCCATGCAATAAAATTCATCTACCTACTTTTTTTATTCATCACCAGTGAAATAGGGTTAGATTTAGTGAGGAGCTATGACTCACACTGTGGGTTGTTGAAGCTAATGCTACTGAAACCACGAGTAGGTGGTGGGTCCACACTTTAGGATGTGAGCTTCAGAATCTTGAAAGAGTGGTTGATTACTAGCATTAATAATCCACAAGATCTTCTTTTTTCTATTTAAAAATCTATAAGATGATTAACATTCTTATTAAAGATATTCTTACTAGAGAAGGAACAATTGTTAATAGCTTAGTTAAATTTAAACAAGGTTATCCTTTGTTCCCTATCCTTTTTTGACATATTTATAGATGCATTGGAGGAATGGATACAAAATTCCTCTAATCATGCTATGTTAGTGAATGAATTATTTTTGAACATGCTTCTCTTTGGAGATAATGTAGCCTTGATTGCAAAATCAGCTATAGGATTAAATTATAGGCTTCAAATACTCAATGACTACTACAACTATTTTGGTATAAAAGTTAATATTGATAAGACTAAAATTCTAGTTTATGGTACTTTAAATAGACATTACAATTTTTTTCCTAGAGAAAAAAGACTTGATATATGTGAGTCTTATAAATATCTAGGAGTTAAATTTTCTAGTAATTATAGTTGGAATATCCTTATTGTTTAAAGTGTTTCAAGTGATATGCAAGCTCTATTTTCTCTAACAAATAGTTGTAGTAGGAAACAAATTTTGGCATGGGCGATCAAAAGAAATTTTTTTTTGTATCCTTATCCAACTTGTATTATTATATGGGTATGTTACTTGGGGAGCTTCTTTCTCAACACATAATTGCAAAAGGCTAGAGCATGTTTAGAAATAGTTTCTTGTATATTAATTTTAAGTGAAAATGCAAATTTCTTATAATAGATTTTCTTCCTCTTGCAGTTAAAGCCCTTTGTCAATTTATTGCTTATGCTATGAAGTTAAGTCACATGGAGGAAGCTAATTATGCTAAGGAAATAATGAATGCTACACAATAAAATAAAATAAAAATGGATGGTTCCATCAATGAAAATTATGGCTTCAATCATGGAATATTGTAATAGAGGATCTTTCTTTAAACAAAAGGCTTTTCCAAGAAACTATTAAAAAAAAGTCTTGGCTAAAGTTTAGTTAAACACATTAGAGAAAAAGCATTTTTATTTACATTTTGTTAAAGGAAGTTTAATATTTAGTATTCAAAAGTATCTATTCCTAATATTCCTATTTATTTAAGGAATCAAATTGCTAGAGCAAGAATGAGCCCTGATTGTCTCATTATTAAGATACATTATTAATTCAATTTACCAAGAGAAGAGCATATTTGCAGACTATGCAAACCAAGCATAGAAGATGAAGAAAATATTTTTTTATTTTCTCCATCTTTGGATCATATTCAATTAAATTATACTATTAAGTACAATTTGTTGATTTCTTTCTTTCAAATTGACCCTATTTGCTTAAGGATTACATCAATCATGTTTTCAACTTTCTTTAAAATTATGTTGAGGCTTTGTACTCTTCTAACAAATCATTTGTCATTTCTTGAACTTAATAAAAAATTTTAGTTTCTAATAATAGTCTAAAACAATCTTCTATTCCATCTCTTAGTGAACTTTGGTAATGTCAACTACTGATTCCACCCAAATCCTAAATATATTTTCTTTCAAGGGTCAAAACCTATAATTTTTGATCCAAAACAATGACCATACCCATCATCTTTTGGTCATGACATCATAATATCTATTAAAATTAGGATTAGTTAGCATAACCAGAGGAATTGATGAGGGTTTTGGTAAAGCAACATTTGAGAAGTCTTCTATACATATGTGCATAGATGAAGAAATACTAAACTAGCATCATGACTTTTGGATGTTTTACAATATGTTATGTTGGTTTTATTTCATCATTGGTAAGATTGTAAAATAATCAATGCTAGTTGGCATTGGTAATGGTAAGTGTAACCTTGCACTTGGAAGGGAGACTTGGAGATCTATCCCTACCAGGTGGATAAGTAGTAGTGAATGGATGCGATAGGGGATCTTCTGCGGGATATAGGATGTGCTCATGTGTTCTATGAGCTAATTGAATGATTGGCTGGGAATCCATTGATGTTGCATTATTACCTTTTATTTCTTATCTATCATGAACTATCCATCACTTTCATTCCATTTCTTTTCTATAATTATGTGTGGCAAGAAGTTGATCAAGTAAAGTTGAAAATGAGATTTGGCCATCTAAAGGGACAAACTTGTATTTGATGCTAATGTCTCACTGGTTGTTGGGAATCCATGGATGTTCCATCAATGGATTTCACAAGGGTAAGAAAGGTAGGAGCCTACTATGGGAAGGTTTCAATGATGAATTTTTGATGGTGTAGCATTGTGAGTGCAGGAGCTTAAGCTTAACTACTAGGATGGTGGTGCTTGCATGACATAAAACACTAAATTTATCTTGTGTATATGTGGTTACAACTCAATGAGCCTAATGGTTTGACCAAGACTATCTTCTTCCACCTTTGTTTTTTTCCTACATGTTCTGATTAGAGATTTAATATTTTACCAAGTCACACTTCATTATTTTGTACATCTTAGTTTACTTGATTGATGATGTTGCAAGTTTTAGAGCCTTTTGGTTGATCACTTTTTACATTTACATCTTTGATTGTTGTGTTGATGTTCTTTAGTGTATGTGTTTATTTAGTATTGTTTGAGGTTGGTGTCTTGTAACTTAGTCATAGAAGAGAAACACCGGTGAGTATGTGCTTTTTGATCCTACCTTATTTGTCATACCTATGTATGTGTTTGACATTAGGCTATGAGTTTGTTCTTCATGTCTTCTTTAAGAATTATATTTACAGTTGTTTTTATAAATGGTGAATAAAGATTTTGTATGATTATTAGCACTATTGAAGTTCAACATGTTTGGTAGGTATATTCTTGAGACCTGTGAAGATAATACCATTCAGTTTCACTTGAAGAACACTTGCTTGATCCAGAACCTAAGAGACTCTCTTAAAAAAGAGATTTCAGAGGTGAAAGGGATTGTGTCCTAGAACCGCAAGAATGAGACATGCATAATAATTGATGGTTAAACACAAACCAAAAGCTATATCAAAGATCATTTCATCATGCTTGAGGCATCTTTAGTCTTATAGGCATGCTAGGGGACTCTTCTTGTTAACCATCATCTCGTGGCCCCTCTTCTCAATGTGGTAATTATGTAATGTGTTTAGTCTCAAATTATCTATACAATTGTACTCCTCCGCATTAACTTTGTCATATGTCTAGTTCCAATTCTTCTATCTTGAGTGTTAAAGTTATGGAACTAGATTTATTCAGTCATGGGGGAATGATGAAGCATCTAGTGGCAATTGGTATGTTAATTGTAAGCTCTAGATCTGGATATAATTTCATGTTCCATGTGTTTACAGTCTAGCATTTCTAGTAGATGTTCTTAGTCTTTCAAGATGCACCCTTATCCCTTGGATCATACTTCAAGGTTTTATGCATAATTCTAAGGTCTTTAGAATGATTCTGGATTCATTTAGATATCCTAGAGTCCTTTCAGCATGCTTCCTCATTGACGAATCCCCCTAGTAGGCTTAGTTTGCCTAACTTTGCCTTGTGTGCATTTGGGAATAGTTTGGGTTGGGTTAACAAGACTTCATTGATGACTAGGTGTTAACAAACCTCCTCCCTTTTCACATGAAAGCTAGAAATAACAAAGGTGAGCTCGTTCATCTATTTATTCATACTTAGATATTTCATGGAGCTTTTGGCATTTGATTTGTATGAAAAGCTCTTCCTCTCTTAGTAAGTTGATTTCTTTCCTTATCTTATGTGTTTTGAGTCATCGCCTTCATAAATGTAACTAGCCTCTATCAAAGTTCTACCTGGCTTACATAGCCTAGAATCATTTGGTTAATGTAGAGCCTAGTGTTTGCACAGTGAATAAAGCTTATATTTTTCCTTTATTTTACCATTGATTCCTTAAACACTAAAATGTTAAAAAATCATAAAATACTAGAAATAGTAAAAATATTTATTTGATTCTTGTTTTCTTAAGTTATGACAATTTGTTCTTATCCAAGGAGGTCACAATTGTATGACATGGTGTTAAACCATTAAGATTATGACTAAGAGCCATATTATTATATTTCATGTGTGGTGTTGCACCTATTCCCAAAGAGGGATTGTAACACGAGCATTGCACCTATCCCCAAGAGGGATTGCAATGCATGTGTGTTTATTATTATATTGTTTCTTACATTTATAAAATTCATAAAAATTATAAAACACAAAATTAAAAATATTCTCTCTATCTCTCACCATAGAAACATGGGTTTTTAATTGTATTACATGTATTATGACATCTTTTATATATTTTGAATGCAATGATATACACAAGTCCTCTTTATAATCCACTAAACATCATCTTCAAAGCTTAATAAATCCTATTGATCAAAAACTAGCAAGACCCCTATCAATATGCTTTAAGGCATTGGTATTAAGTTGTCAAATGTAGATGTATATCTTCTTAGAGTCCCTACTTAATGCATCTAGATCTATGGTGAAGGACACTACAATGTTTGTAATTTGGATTACTTGCAGCAAGCTTAAATCTTATGTTAGCATGGTTATGCTTTCCTTATTATATGCTATTTTAATTCTATAGATGCTACATTGTATAATTCTATAGAGCTATCTCATGATCATCTTTTTTAGTTCTTAGGTAGAGATATTGTGGAGATTTTAATGCAAGGATACATTCATAGAAAACAAAAATTATTCAGTGGCAACATAATGTTGGAAATTTAGACATTATTAAAGATCACAATAGGAACTAATATTTTGTCGAAGATACTATCGATAAGATAGGTCAATAGCTATTATAATGGACAAATATTTTTAATCTTCTAATTTGCAATGGGCCTACTAGATTTCCTTAATCTTCATCATTTACTTTCATACAACCTTAAGGTAATTCTTGTATTGATTTGCTTTTATGTTCTTATGAAGATATTGGTTTTATTAAGGAGTTGAAAGTTGAATGATGTTTAGTGGAGTCTTGCCATAATCATGTTTAGATTTTATTACAAATTCCAATTATTTTTTAGATAACAAAAAATAAAAATGACAAAAAATGTTGGTATAGACTCACCCTAGTAGTCAAGGAAAAATATATAAATGTAGCATGATACAAATGGACTCTTAAAAGATGACATTAAGAGCTTGAACAAACTTGTTTACAATAGCTAAGTTGTGGATTCATAACAAGAAGGTACTTAGAAGATTTGGTTTGATGAGGATTACATGCAAGCTAGGAAAACTATTAAGAATGCAAATAAGAGTTATAGACAAAGTTTAGTTAAGATATATAAATGCTTAATTAGAATCAAAAGAAGAAAATTTATTAGGAAACAGTATGAATATTTTGCTTACACCATTAAAAAGAAACCTAAATAGTTTTGGCAATGTTTTCATCATAAAGCCTATTCATCATTTAATTTTTCTTTTCAAGATATTTGTGCATTTTACTGTAAGCTATTTACAGGATAAGATGATAATTTTAATACTATTATATAATAAGCACCTCTTCAATTTACTATTGAGAAATTCATAGAGGGTATTTTAAAACTAGCATATGATAAAGTTGTACATTCATATGATTTATATGCAGAATTATTAAAGTGGGCAAGATATCCTACTCATAGAGAAATTTGGCACAAATTAAATTCAACAATGGAGCAAGGATTAAATCAACATTGAAAAACTAGTAAAGCTATATTGTCATATAAAAAGGGAGATAAACATAATTTGAAAAATTATTGAATAATAATTGTGAGTAACATTTTTGCTAAGTTGTTTGGCATTTTGCTAGAAAAGAAAATCAGTTCTTGGACTAAAGGTAATCAAGTTTGGGTAAGATGTCAAGTAGGTTTCAGACAAAATCAATCTAATATTAATCATTGAGTTACTCTTAGACACTACATGGAATTTGCAAAAATGGCTAATAAAAATGTTTTTATTTGACTATTGATTTTACAAAAGCATACGATTTAGTGTTCTATACAAAACTATGGTTGTGCTTGCCTAAAATTGGCCTCCCTTCAAATTTGATTGCACCAACTCAAAAATTGTATGAGGAAGTGATTATTGAAATTATAGATAACAACTCAGAGAAAAACCTTCAATTCTAGAAAAAATTTGGAGTTAATAAAGATTGTCCACTTTCTTCAACTCTCTTTGGTATCTTTATTAATAAAATACAGGAATGGTTGTACAACATGCAAGATAGTCATGTTATCAAAATTAGATCCCAAGCAGTAAATATTCTTTTATATGCAGATGATGTTTCCTTGATCTCCACTACTGCAAAAGGTATACAAAATATATTGCAAAATTTAGAAATTTATTGTAGTTCACCTGGTCTTCAAGTAAATGTAGATAAAAACTGAATTGTTAATATGTAATACAAGAAATAATTGTTATAACTTCCATTTTAGAGGTACCAATGTGCAAATAGTATATTCTTTTAAATATTTGGATCTCATTTATATGAAGAATTACATGTGGATATCAAAGAAAAATAGTAAGAGGCTTTAAGGCTCTATAAGCTTTCAAAAATAAGTGCAAGGATTTAGGCTTGGAAAGTCAGAAAATAAAATTTTCAAACTATCATCTATCCTATTGTATTGTATGGATGTGTTGTCTTAGAATCTAGACTCAACGCAAAAACTTTGGAAAGATATTTAAAAAGTATGAAAAATTTTCTTCTTGATGAGTTAAAGGTGAAGATGCAAATACCTTATTCAATGTTATTATATGAATATGATTTATTACCTTTAGAAGTAGAAGCTTTGTGCCAATTCATTGCTAATGAGCGGTAAGGTACCCCTATGCCCAACCATACAAATCACTAAGGCATTACGTGCAATTTGGTCAAATTCCATGGACCTATAGTTATCTAATGCACTAGCTCTTCTAAAAAGTGAAATGGGCATTAAGAATGTTCATTGTCTTCCCAACTACACTTATGAGGTTCAAGGGTATGGTTTAAGTGTAACTGAGGTATATGATTTTTCGTACTTTATATTTTATGGATTTGATTGCCTACAACAAGAATGAAAAGTAGAGTAATTTAAAATCTAATTCGTTATTATCTATCTAGCTTAACACAAGTAACCATTCCACTTTCCTAAACACATATAGCATTGCTAGGCTACTAAACGTTAAGCGTTGTTGGATTACCAAGTACTATATGAATGCTTGAAGTGGTTATTCTTGTGTTCATTAACAACTAGAAATAAATTGCTTAATTCAATTGCATTAAAATAAATAACAAGAAAGTAAACTGCATTAAAGAAAATATTAATCTATTCCTAGTGTTACAAGGATTTTCAAAAGAGTTAATTTTATTCCCGTCACACTGTTGCACTCAGGTACATCAGTGCTCAAACAAAAAACCATACACACTCAGACTCATTTTGCGGGTACTCAGAAAATATTCTAGCTATAGAGAGAAGAAATGGCAAAAACTTCATTACTCTAACTAGAAAATGACCAAAAATTGATGTGAAAACTGAGGCCTAGGTGCGGTATTTATAGACTTGGGGTATATACCCCAATGTTGCGTACGCGACATTGCAACCAGACCTTGAAATCAAAAATGTGTTCATCATACTCCCACAATTGAATGAAAACTTGTCCTCAAGTGAAGAAGAGGAGGAATAAGTTCTTTACAACATAATATATTGGGTAGGAATGGGATTATTGACTAACATACAAATTGACTTAAAAAAATAGATAGACACTAAGTTCGCAAGTGTACAGAATTACAAATTTTTACAAAATGAGATGTTCATGATAAGAGAAGTGAACACCCTAGATAACACTGACATCCAACACCTCTTGTCATGAGCAGAAAAGTACCCCTACGCTCAACCATACGAATACAAGTGTTACATGTGATTTGGTCAAACTCCAAGGACTAAGTGCTTATGCACCTTCATAGAACAAGGATGGGTTAGGTGATCGTTGTCTTCCCAAGCTTACTCGTATGGCATGATTGTATGGTTAAGTAAACTTGATATATATGATTTTTATGTTTTTATGTTTTATGTCCTACTGCTGAGAGGGAAGAAGTGAATTGATTGAATAACTAATTTAAATTAACTAATCACCTCGGTCCTAACTAGTTCTAACACCAACATTCGTTCCCACTTTTTGTACACATCCTAAACCAGTGCAACACTACTGGGATTACCAAATGCTAATCATTACTAGGTTACCAAGTGTTCCATGCATGCTCAAAGTGGTCGTATTGAGTGTGCTTACTTGTGAAAATTAATGAATCAATAAAAGCAACATTAGTTAACTAATGAAAGCATTAAAAAACTATAAATAGCATTAAGGGTGAGAGATAAGCTAATTTGAATGTTGCAAGGTTTATCACAAAGTTCATCTTTATTTCCGGACACAAGGTGTGCTCAGGTACACAATGCTCAAATAAAGATCCATTCACTTTATGAATCCTACTGTGGGCACTTAGAAATAATTCTAACTCTGAGAGGGAGAAACTGCAAGAGTTTGGATAAGGGACTAAGACCTAACTGCCAAACCAAGTGCGCTTGCCTCTTACTTATAGGCAACAAGATAGGTCCTAATATCGTATGTCCGATAGCACTTGGCAGGATCTGATATCATAGAGTCGATATCGTAGATGCAATATCATAGCCCTGATATTGCAGCTCATCCTACCTCGATGACTGAATGAAAACTCGTCCTCGAGTTCCTTACAAAATATTGGGAAGGTATGGGATTATTGATTGAATGAAAACTGACAATGACATGGGATGATAGATTCAAAGTGCCCAGGGAATGTTTCAACAAATATATTACAACATTGGTGTTCATGCCCATTGTGGTGAACACTATACATAGATGACATCCATATCCTCATTCAATAGCTTGAAGAGAGAGAGAGAGAGAGAGAGAGAAATAAGGTGCATTTCTGCTGATGTTGAAACTATGCACACCATTGTTCATCCATAGCCACATGTCCAAACTTATTCGTTGCATAAATGCTCCAGCTCTAGTCCATCCTAAGTGCTCCCTCTTATCCTAGTCCATTTTTCATGTAATCACCATCTGCACATACAACACACTCATAGAATATCAAGGGTAGATAAAACCTAATGCAACTAATACCTTGCCTCGATATAAAGCACATTAACTAGGTTGTGGTATGGCAAATATTGGGTTAGAGGTTTATGATTGATAACTACCCAAGGTGTAGGGGTAAGATAATTATGGAATGGAAAAATTTGTGATAGGGCCCCCACAACTAAGAGTGAACCTCAGTAGCAATAGGATGAAAAAATTTATAGAACAAAAAGGATAAGAGAAATAACAATGGTGAAGCCAATAAAACAAAAGCAAAAATGGATGTCATTGATGGGGTGAATAAGAAATAGTTGATTATTAGAAATGTTGAAGGGAATGAGCTTAACAATTGCACCAAAAAGGAATGCTAGTGGGTCCTCCCTAAAGCAGGCTCATGCCCTGAATGGCCTGAAAAACCTACAAACCAAAGAGTCCGTAGGCTCTCAGAATGACATATAGAAATAAAGGTTAAGAACTTACCCACAAGAGTTTTACCGAAGACTAACAATGCATCAACCAAGATATAGACTCATCATAAAATTGGTTATCAGATGGAATGTGGAAAGAAATACAAAAAGAGAGGAGAGAATGGGATGGAGTCCCAAAATTAAGGTGGTGTAAAGTCCCTTGTGTAATATGTGGTTAAGGTGACTTAATAAAATTCTGTCCAAATCCAGATTCAACTATCCACATCTAGTGACCTCGCATCAACACACTTGACCAACCCATCCTTCCAAAGTAACAAGAATGTGTCCATAGAGCCACCACCATCCCAACAAGAGAAGAAGTAGGAAGTGAGAAAGGGCCTTAGTTAGAGGGAACCTTCAGGCATGGGTAACATGTCTTTCCAGTTCCACAACCAGTGCTTGTAGCCCATGTTTCTTTATTATGTCTAAGGGGTGTGCTTTGAATTCTCACTAGTTTTTTTTCTTTGAATGTGAGAACCACACCATGCAAAGACTTATTTGATTTAGTCAACTCCCTAATATTTGGTCAAGAGTGGGATGGCATAAAACCTATGAAAAACATCCAAGTACCCAAGAGAATAGCCAGCGCAAATTCATCGAATCTCCTTGAGGTCACATCCTTTTCCATTGATTTGAACCTTTCCTTGGTTCGAAGAGTATTAAGGCACTAATTCATTAATAAGTTTTCTTAGAAAAGGGACAATACATTTCCAAAACAAGGGAGACCATAGAGTTGCATGGATAATTGCGTGACATGGACTCATTGCCTATTTTATCAAAAGAAACCATATCTTAGCATCAACATTGAAAGTCAAAGGTAAAAACCAAACATTAGCAATCAACACTTATTATAATACAATCCACCATCGTAAGCACTTATTATGTGACAAATAAGAATAAATCAAACAAAGAAATAATAAAAATTTTAACGATGGTGTAAAACAAAAATAAGTAAAGATGAACAATGTGTAAAACAAAAAAGGTAAAGGAACTGAGGGCTTGGAATGGTTAGCATTGGTGGCCATCTCCCCCATGACTGAATTGGGAGGAGGAGATCCAAAATAATGAGCAAGGTTGTCCACCAATAGAGGTAGTATTAGTACTAGCTATTTTAGGCCCATGGAAGGGTTTGGTTTGCTAGATGTTGATCAATAACTTCTTATTCAAGCTTTCAGGTTTGTAGATCATCATGGCCCTTGAAGGAAAAGTGTCATGAATGATATAAGGTCCTTCCCATAGCATTTGAAATTTAGTTCATTATGGTACATGTGTGGGATTCCAATAAAGAATCTTATCTCCCAGTTGGTATTTGACTTTCCTAATCCTTAGGTCATGACATTGTTTGTTAAAGGCCTTCTTCGTTAGTTCTACCAAAGGTTTTGCAATCCTTGAAAAGTTCTCAATGAAGTATCTATAATAGCCAGTATGTCCAAGGAATGATTGGATGTCTTTTACAGTTTTAGGTTGCCGAGTGATTCCTTGGATGACCTAAATCTTTTTAGGATCTACTTCTATTCCTGTTTGTGAAATCTTGTGTCCTAATACAACACCTTCTTGGACCATTAAATGGCTTTTTTGCTAGTTGAGCCTTAAGTTAGTTTCTACACATCATTTCAGTACTTGCTCTAATTGGTCCAATGCTTATTCAAAGTCTACTCCATAGGTGGAGAAATCATCCATAAAGACCTCCACACCATTTCCTATTTGCTGCAAAAAGATATGTAGAACCAAATGTTGAAATGTTGTTGGGGCATTGCACAAGCCAAATGAAATTTTCTTATATGCAAATGTCCACTAAGGACTTGTGAATGTAGTCTTTGCTTGGTCTTCTGGTGCTATTTGAATTTGATTATATCCACTGTAGCCATCCAGAAAACTATAGTAGCAATGCCTTGCAATGGTATCTAAGACTTGGCTGACGAATGGCAACGGGAAGTGGTCTTTGAATGTTGCCATGTTTAGTAGCCTAAAGTCTATACACACCCTCCATTTACCTCCCTTTTTGGGCACAATGACTAATGGACTAACCCATTCACTATCAGCAATAGGATAGATGAACCCAACTTTAGAAGTTGTTCAATTTCTTCTTTAACCACTTGCTTAAGCTTTGGGTTCAGTCGCCTCTGTGGTTGTCATCGAGGTTTCATGGAGGGATCAGTGTAAATTCTATGTTGGCATATCCTAGGATCTATTCCAGTTAATCTGGGATATGACCAAGTAAAGGATTTCGACCATTTGTTTACCATTTTCAGCAATCTTTCTTTTTGTTGAGGAGTGAGTTTAGCATTAATGAATACCAGTTTTTCATTTTTGAGAAATGTATACTCCATACCAGTGGGTAATGGTTTTAACTCAAGGGGATTTTGCTTAAACTCTTCAGGGATTTCCAACTTCTCCCAATTAATATTTTCGATGTTAGGACTTGGAAGTTGATGATGGACTTACTCTAATGTATCTATGATATTAATGTAGGTGCAAGTCAAGCTCTCAGCTGGTTCCATGCATATAGTTGAATCGTTCTCTTGGTCAGATGTCAGCCACTGGGTGCCTTCCTATCTTGTGGCTATTGCATATAGGCATCTTTGTATGTTATTGGTGCACACTGGTTGCATGCAGGGAAGGTTAAACATTGTACAAACCAGGACTTCTGCATGCCATTACACTCTGTGTCACTGTATGCGATGCATGGAACTTTCTTTTTCTTGATCTTTCCAAATGTATTTTTCTTTGATATTTCTAGGGAAAGATCACATATTTCTAGGAACATGTAAATTGTGCTAAGCCATGCACTTCCCATTATGATTGGGAAGTCCCCCTTATAGTTGTTGACTTGAATCACTAGGAAATCGATTGGATATGACCACCCACAAATAGTGGTGAAAATGTCCTCCACTAGTCCTAATGGGATAGTGATGGACTGGTCGGCCAACTCTAAATGTATGTTACCCTTTTTTAGTGGAGGCAAGTTCTAGGCTTTGTACATTTCTTGAGAGATTAAGTTAACACTAGAACCTAAATTCAAAAGAGCTTTTCAAGGTTTGTTCTCAGCAATTTGCAAATATATAAGAGGACTTTCAAGATCAAAGAATTTCCTAGGAAGATGGCTATCTTTAATCTAATCAGTAATTGCATGAGTCAACATGACCATGTGCATTAATTGTGGTCTTTGATTTAAAGGAAGCTCCAAATATTTGAATGGTGGTGAGGCATTTGGAAAATTTGCCGCTTGTGGTTGCAAGGACTTAGTTGGATTGTTGGTTCTAAAGAAAGGTCTCTTCTTTATGCGGTTGTCTAAACCAACAGTAGGTTAAGGGTTGATAACCCTTATGGCATTACGTTGCTGTAGCTGGTTAGGGAGCTTACCCTGCATAGCTAGAGCAAGTGGTAATGGAGCTAAGGGTGGAAGAGGTGCAGTCTGATGAGAAGGATACTATATTTGTGGAACCTCTCCTCTAGGCGAAGGAGTTCTATAGTACTAGACTGAGGAGTAACGTGACTAGTCGAGTCATGTGGAGAGATTGGCTACTGCACGTAGTATCCATATGAGTTAGGTTGATGGTAAGGGTACTATTGATGTGGTGGTAGCATTCCCCATGATTGTGGGTGTTGCCACTATTGATACTATTCATTTGGTTGTGGTGGAGTTCCACTTGGATAATACGTCAAGGATTGGTGGAACTGTCTTGGGCTACCTTGAGGATAAGATAACCTTCGAGGTGTCTGCCATCTATTTAATCATGGGTTTAGTGTGTACACCCCAAACTCCTGCAGATGTGAGATTACTGGGCAACATTCCTTAGGGTCATCATATTAACATATCTCACATTCACCATCATTTTCTGTATTCGAATCCACAACCTCTTCAACGATGGAAGCTTTGCCCTTACCTTTGTTATGTGCATATTCATCTTCTTTCTTTTTTCTTCTTTCTTACTATTTTGAGAACAATTTGAAATTTATTATCTAGGGAGTCCCACATTTGATCCACCTTTGCCAATACTTCTGATGTAGGTTTTTAAATGGAAAAATTTTTCCTATTCACCATCTCTTCAAGTGGTAACTCTTCTTCATCCTCACAAAATCTAACTCCCTTCTTTCATAGGGAAGGATCTCTATTATATTCCTTCACACTTTCTCTTTTCCTTAACTCTACTTCTTCCTTGGCAGTTTTCTCCAACACTCTATGTACTTGATGGGCTCTAAGCTCGAATAGTCTTCCTTGGGCATAAGTCCCAAGGGTTCTTCATGTTTTGTGCCTAAGTCCATCTATGAGATGGCATAGTTTTTCCCTCTGTGAGTAACCATGGCTAGGGAAACGATGTAATAGTTCATAATATCAGGCCATGGCAGCATCCAATGGTTTGTGTCCTCCTTGTTTCCATCCTTGGATTTGCTTTCATAGGTTGGAGACTCGAGAGTACGTTTGATACTTATCATTGAATAGTTCTAACATGGTACTCCATCGATGAATGGATTCTGGTTCTAAGGACCAATACCAGCTTTCTGCTTCCTTGATCAGTGTTCGTGGAAACAACTTGAGTTTTGCCACTCATTTTTTATGTTTTGTAAGGCACATGCATCGTGAAATGCTTGCAAATGATTTTGAGGATTAGCATTGTATCCCCCTTCAAATCGTGGGATATTATTCATGTCCAATATTTTGATCTTGCTATCTTTTTGGTGCCTTGTTGGGATTCTAATAGCCTTAGTTATATCTAGCATACTTTAGGTAGCAAGTAGGGGTTCATTGTGATCATGTTGTTTATGGTGTCTATGATGCCTATGCTATTCCCTACTCTCCCTCCTTTTGCAATGTGTTTCTCTAGAATGCCCTCATCCCCTTTCTTGACTATTTTGTCTATTATTCCTATTTCACCTACCATTATCCTCAGGGTCTTTCCCTCTGCAACTACATTCCGATCCTAAAGAAGAGGAGGAAGGAGATGATGAAGGTGAAGAGGAAGGAGGACCGTCACCATGATGGTGCCTGCTACCTTCTCTTTGATGGTCATGGCCTCAATCACGGTTATGATCAAAATTTCCATCTTTGTCATGTGTTCGTGTTTCTTTTTAGGATCCTTTGTGTCTTTTGGTACCAGAATCTAGGTTATGGATAGTTGAGTGAAGATTCTGATACACAACCCCTTGACCGAAGTCAATGGGAGGAACATCATTTTTTAGAAGACCTCCTGAGGCAGGTTCACCACCCTCATTTTCACTTAGGACATAAGGGACATCCTGAGACCACTTTCCCTTCATAGATTTTTAATGTCTCTCCTATTGTAGGTCCCTTTGACGTTGTACCTTCATGGGTCAATAATCTCTTGAATCTTGTTCATGCACAACGTACTCTAACTATAAGTGCTACATACCAATTTGTGTGAGAGCATGAAGAAGCATATTTGGGATTGAATAATTGGGTGGTAACACTATGTTACCCTCTAAATCATGCCATCGCAATTGTTGATCCTGGTGGAGGATAAAGGTAAAGTTTGGTACATACTCATCGAGATGAGCGTATACCAAGCAAAATTGTTGGGGCACTGGCGAATCATCATCATGTGGACTATGCCTCCAACTATTCATTGTGTCAGACCTAGGTGGTGAAGCACTTTCATAGGAAGAAGGAGACATGACTAATTATTCAATGTGTAATGTATTATTATATTATTGTTATTTTATTTTTCATAACTAATCCTAAGGGTTCATTCCAATGATAGGAATATTTCTTAAGTTCTAATCAGTGCACAAACAACAAAGTCCCTAGCAACAGCGCCAATGATTAGCGGTGCAGTACCCCTACACTCAACCATATGAATATGAGTGTTACGCACAATCCGGTTGAACTCCAAGGACTAAGTGCTTATGTGCCTTCACAGAACAAGGATGGGTTAGGCAATCGTTGTCTTCCCAAGCTTACTCATATGGCATGATTGTATGGTTAAGTAAACTTGAGGTATATGATTTTTATGCTTTTTATGTTTTATGTCCTAGTGCTAAGAGGGAAGAAGTGAATTGATTAAATAACTACTTTAAATTAACTAATCACCTAGGTCCTAACTAGTCCTAACACCAGCATCCATTCTCACTTTTTGTACACATCTTGAACCAGTGCAACACTACTGGGATTACCAAACACTAATCGTTACTGGGCTACCAAGTGTTCCACGCATGCTTGAAGTGGTCGTACTGAGTGTGCTTACTTGTGAACATTAATGAATCAATAAAAGAAACATTAGTTAACTAATGAAAGCATTAAAAAACTGTAAATAGCATTAAGGGTGAGAGATAAGCTACTCTGAATGCTGCAAGGTTTATCACAAAGTTCATC
>MNCI01001069.1:98147-118044 GCA_015680685.1 Gnetum montanum
AACAAAATCATAGATTAGTATGCAATGTGTAACACATAACTATTAAATGGCTTATCTCGTCGATGGTTACACTTGGCTAAGTTGTGACTGTGATTGATTAGTTCCTTGAGTAGTGTTAGTAGGAAGGCTGACAAATAGGGCAAAATAGACAAGCACTCCATTAAATTGAAAAACGTTTACCACAAGGAAATATTTGAAAGGGGTATCAGAATTCATAACAAAAAGGAAAGTTCACTAAAAATGGTTGTCAAGATGTGCACAATTGGATGCCATTGATGGGATAAATAAAAGGAATTTGATTGTAAAAGTATTTAAGGATAAAGAACTTAACTAACCCAACCAAAAGATATGGAAGTGGGTCCTCCCCAAAGTAGGCATAGGCCTTTTATGCCCTTGCATAACTTCAAACCAAAGAGTCCATGGGCTCCATGGATGATTAATGATTACAGAAGGTTAAGTACAAAAATTCAGAAGAAACTAACTAAGAATTCTGACACATCAAACTAGGGCATCAAACCAAAACATGAAACCAATAGTGAGGTAAGACATGAAAATCATAGATGGATGAGAAAGAGTGTGGAATGGAGTTCCCAATTATGGTCACATGAAGTCTTTTATGGGTTTATGGTTAAATGACTCAATAGGATCCATCCTTAGTCCAAACCAAAACCAACCACATTTAGTGACTTTGCATCGACATTCTAAGACCAATCCATTCCCTAAGACACAAGAGTGATCCCACAAAACAACAATTGTTCCTTATTAGAGAAGAAGTAGGAAGTGAGGAAGGGCCTTAGTTAGAGGGGACTAGTCCCATAACCAATGCTTGTAGCCCATTTATTCTGTGTAAGGGGTGTTCTTTGAATTCCCATTGTTTTGTTTTGTTTTGTTTTTTTTTGAAATGGGAACCACACAATGCAAAGATACATGCATTTATTTTGTCCAAGGGGTGTGCTTTGAATTCTCATCATTTTTTTCATTTTTTTCTGATGAAAACCAAACCATGCAAAGATGGATGCATTTATTTTGTCCAAGGGATGTGCTTTGAATTCTCATCATGTTGTTTTTTTTCCCTAATGAGAACCACACCATGTAAGGACTTATTCAACTTTCTTATTGATTGACACAAAATGGTAAGAAGTTCATGAAAACACACATGCACCCAAGCAATAGAAAAGCACAAAGAATATCAAATTCCTTTGAAGCCACACCTTGTTCAACCTTTAAATCCTTCCCAATTCTAGAAACTACCAAAGTTACAAATTTATTAAAGCTTTATTAATGAAAAAGAGACTGCACATTTCCAAAATAAGGAAAACCATAGAGTTTGTGGATGGGTGGATGTTGTGAACTCATTACCTGTTGCATGAAAAAGAAACCATGTTCTAATTATCCATAATAAAATTCAAAACCAGAAACTAGACACCAACAATCAAATAGCAAAAATAGTACATACCACCTTCAAGTAACGCATTACCAATGTACTTGGCACTTATTAACAAAAAGCTAGAAAACCATACCAAATAAAAGAAAATATAAAAGAAAGTGTAAAATATTCAAAAAATGGAAAATGTACTAATGATGGTGTAAAAAAATTAAAAAATATTAATAACATAAAAATAAAAAGATGTAAAATAAAGAATGTGTAAAACAAAAATTGTAAAACAAACAAAATGTGTAAAACAAAAAAGTTGAAAAACTAAAGAGCTACTTTGTATGATTAGCATGAGTGGCCAACTCCCCCATGACTAAGTTGAAAGGAGGAGATTCAAAATATGGAGTGTGATTGTTCATTTGATGAGGTGCTTGTTGTGTTAGCTAGCATATGCTCATGGAAAGGTTTAATTTGTTGAATGTTGACTAGCTATTTTTTGTTTGGGCTCTCAGGCTTATAAATCATCATGGCCCTAGAAGGAAAAGTCTCATATATAATGTAAGGTCCTTCCTAAAACATTTGGAACTTAGTTCATTGAGGTATGTGTGTGGTGTTTCAGTAGAGAACCTTATCTCCTGGTTGAAATTTAACTTTTTTTATTTTTAGGTCATGACGCTTTTTGTTATAGGCCTTGTGCAACTCGTTAGATGATAGGGCTACTAATTGATTTTCATCTAGTACGTTGAGATTCATCAGTCATTCTTTTTAGGCTAGACTTAAGTCAAGGTCAAGGTCAAGGTCAAGGTCAATGTCACAATTGAAAGTGTGTGAATTTCAGATTGAATAAGAAGTGTTGGTAATTTTTCATACACAAGCTCATAGGGAGAGTAGCCTATAGGAAGTTTCCATGTTGATCTATAGGCCCAAAGGGCATCGTTGAGTTTTGTGCTCCAATATTTCCTATATTTACTAATAGTTCTTGTTAGTATTCTTGTGGTTTCCCTATTGGTAACCTCAGCTTGACCATTAAATTAGGGATGGTACGGTGTTGTGAGTTTATGTTCAATCCCCAAGCGTTGCATGAGTTTTCAAAAAGTAGTGCCTATAAAATGAGTTCCATTATCAAAAATTAATGCACATTGCACACCAAACCTACTTACAACATTTTGTTGTACAAATTGAGTAGAAGTAGAATATGTGCAATCAATGATGACTGCTGCTTCTACCTATTTCGTACGATAGTCAACATCAACTATGATGTATGTCTTTCCATTTGACATGGGAATGATAGGACCCATGAAATCAATGCCACAGATGTCAAATGGTTCTAGTGGTGTAATCCATTATCGAGGTTCCTCCATTCGAGTAGTTAGTCCACCATTTCATTAGCATCATTCACAAGAGTAGATGTAATGGTGAGCATCCTTGAAGCATGTTGGCCAATAGTACCCTACCATCAAGATTTTAATGACCATGCATCTCCCAGCATAGTGTCCTCCATAAGGACGTTCATGAGCATCTTGGAGAACATGCAGTTGATCAGCATTAGGGACACACTAGTGAACCAGTCCATCGATGCACACCTTGTAGAGGTGTCCATTACTCTCCATGAAGTGTTTTACCTAGTGAAAAAACTACTATTTCTTCTGGTGATCCAACCCTCATGGAATCTCTTGAGTGAGAAGATAGGTGAGAATGTTATCATACCATTTTGCCTCATTAGGCATTTGTTCAATTATAGCCCCAACAAAGAGGAGTTCATCAAGAAACATATTAGAGAGTGGGCTTTCTTATTCTTTGTTATCCCATCACAATTAAGACAAGTGATCGATGACCACATTCTTAGTGCCCTTTGGATCTACCATTGTAAGATCACCAACCACTGTATGACATGAGGGCTCACTGTTGGCTTGTTCATTAGGAAGTGGATGGCACTATGATTCATGTGCACAGACACATTATATCCAAACACATAATGCTTAAACTTCTCTAAAGCAAACACTGCTACCATCAACTCTTTCTTTATGGTGGTGTAGTTTAGTTGTGCACCCACAATGCTTTGACTAGTGCAATGGATATAATATGGATATTTCTTTTCATCTAACTACATCAGCATCACTCCCAAAGCATAATTTGATGCATCTGTCATGATATGAAATGATCTAGACCAATCAAGTGCTTGTAGGATTGGAGTTTCTACAAGCTTCTCTTTTAGTTGCTAGAATGCTTTTTCACATTCTGTGGTCTAGACAAAAGGAGCATCTTTCTTTATTAGCTTGACCAATGGTTTTGCAATCTTAAAGAAATTACCTATGAATTGCCGGTAGTAGCTAGTATGTCCAATGAATGCCCGAACATCTTTAACTGTTTCAAGCTAGCCAGTTATTCCTTGGATGATCCTTATTTTTTCAAGGTCTACCTCAATTCATACTTATGATATGTTGTGCCCTAGTACAATGCCCTCCTAGACCATGAGGTGTCTTTTCTACCAACTGAGCCACAACTTAGTTTTGACACATCGTTTCAACACTTGCTCAAGGTGATCTAGGGCTTGCTCAAATGTAGCTCCATAGGTGGAGAAATCATCCATGAAGACTTCCACACCACTCCTAATTTGCTGTTGAAAAATGATTAGGACTAGGCGTTGTAATATGGTAGGAGCATTGCATAGACCAAACGACATCTTGCAATATGCAAAAGTTTCCCTAGGACTTGTGAATGTTATCATGACTTGGTCGTCTAGTGTAATTGGAATTTGGTTATAGCCACTATAACCATCTAGAAAGATGTAGTAGAAATGCCTAGACATTGTGTTGAGCACCTGGTCAACAAATGGCAATAGAAAATGATTTTTGAATGTTGCCATATTTAGCAATCTAAAATCGCAGACCAATCACTTGCCATCTTTCTTTGGCACAATTACAAGTGGGCTAGCCCACTCGCTATCCACAATGAAATAAATGAACCCCACCTTGAGGAGTTGCTCAATTTCCTCCTTGATGATATGCTTCAACTTGGAATTCAATCACCTCTATGGTTGCCATTTTGGCTTTATGGCTGGGTCGATGTAGATGCGATGCTAGCATATCCTAGGATCAATCCCTATGAGTTCAGGATATGACCAAGAAAAAGCTACTAACCATATTTCAACTACCCTCAACAACATCTTTTTCTATTCTAAAGCAAGTTTTACATTGATTATAACTAGCTTCCCATTTTTTAAAAACACATGTTCCATTTTAGCTAGTAGCATTTTCAGTTTGAGGGGCTCTTGCTTGAATTTTTTAGGAATTTCCAACTCTCCCTAGTGAGTATCATCATTTGTGTCATTAGAGAGTTGGTGATGAACCTACTCTAGTTCATCCATGCTCATGATATATGCACATGTTAGGCTCTTAGTTGGTCCCATGCAGAGTGTGCTGCTTTTAGAATTAATGGTCAACCATTGGGTGCCCTCCTATTTTGTGGTTGCTACATGCAGATACCTTTGCATTTTTGCTTCTAGTGCACATTGCTTACATGCAAAGATAGATGCTTGCTTAGCAGCCCAAAGTTTTTGCACACAATTGCACCCAGTATCACTATACGTGATGCATGAAACTCTCTTTTTCTCAATTTTTCTGAATGCATTTTCTTTAGATATCTCCAGGAAAAGATCTCTGATGCCCATTCTTGAATCAATGGTGCTCAGCCATGCCCTTCCCATGATGATTAGGAAAATCCCCTTTGCAGTTCTCCACTTTGATTACTAGGAAATTGGTAGGATAGGACCACCCATAGACAATGATCATGATGTTTTCTACTAGTCCCAATGGAACAGTGATGGATTGGTCCACCAATTTCAATCAAATGTTGCTCTTCTTGAGAGGAGGTAGGTTCCATTCAGTGTACATCTCATGAGAAATTAAATTAACATTAGAACTTGAATCAAGAAGAGCCTTGCACGTTTTGTTCTTGGCAATCTGCAAATAAATTAGAGGACTTTCAAGATCGGCTAACTTCATGGAAAGGTTTCCTGCACAGATCCAATCAGACACAGTATGAGTGAGCATTATAATATGGATCCTTAGCAGAGTTTGATTTAAAGAAGGTTTCAAGGAATTTGATACAGAGGAAGGAGAGGCAGGAGCAAGGTTGTCAACCATGGATGTATGAGAGGGCTTAAATGAACTACAAGGTCAAAAGAAAGGTCTTTTCTTTGATTTGGCATTCGACCCCTCCGATTGATGAGTCAGTTGCAAATCAATAGCCCTCGTAGTGTTGCATTGTTGCAGTTGGGTTGGTAGTTCACCCTACATAGGTGGAGTAGGTGGTAGCTGTGCAACTGCAGGAGAAGTATGTGCAAGAATAGAAGGAGGATAAGGATAAGATGTGGTATCCTTTCTTTCATATGGCAAATGAGCTCGATAATAATCTAAAAGGTGGTAGTAAGGCTGGAAATTAGAGACATGATTGGAGGAGTCATGTGGAGACATAGGTTGCTAAACATAATAACTAGAGGGATTAGGCTGCTAGTAAGGGTATTGTTGCCTTGGCAGTGCCAACGCCCATGATTGTGGTTGCTACCATTGTTGATACTATTCATATGATTGCAGTGGAACTCCATTTGGATAATACGGTTGTTGCTGGTGGAACTATTTGAGATTACCTTGAAGTTAAGGTAACCTTTTGGATGTTTGCCTTTGTGTAGGTCATGGATGTAAGGCATACACCCTAGACTCCTATAGATGTGACACAATGGGGTAACATCCCTTAGGATGTTCATACTGACAGATGTCACATCCACGATCATCATCTGATTCAGTGTCCATAACTTCTTTGATTATAGCAATCTTGCCCTTACCTTTGTGATATGCATGTTTAGCTTCCTTGTGCCTCCTACACTCATGATCACTACCTTGTTCTTTAGAATCTTCAGCAATTTTGAAAATAGCTTGGAATCTATTATCCATGGAGTCCCATAACTGATCAACCTTGGTCGTAAGTACAGATTGGAATTTTTGAAGTGGCAAGATTTTCTTATTCACCCCCTCATCAAATACAAATTCATCCTCACTATTGTAGAATTGAACCTCCCTCTTGCAAATTAAAGGATCAAGGTTTTATTTCTCTACACTTTCTTTTTTTCTTAGTTTACCCTCCTCTTTGGTGACCTACTCTATTAATCTTTGTATCTAACAGGCAATTAGTTTTGATAGTCACCCTTGGGCATAGACACCAAGGGTTCCCCTCATTTCTGACCAAAGCCTATCTACTATGTGGCAAAGTTGATCTAGTTGCGAATAACTATGGCCTAGGCATTTGTGCATTAAGGTGTGATATCAGCCAATGGCAGCATCTAAGAGTTCGTTCCTTCCTTGTTTCCATCCTTGAACTTCCTTCCTTAAGTTGGACACTCTAGAGTACATTTACTATTTATCATTGAATAACTCGAGCATGGTACTCCATTATCTGATAGATTCTGACTTTAAGGACCGGTACCAATTCCCTACTTCTTTGATAAGTGTCCTGAGGAACAACTTTAGTTTTTACCACTCATTTTCTATGTTTTGCAAAGCACATGCATTTTGAAAAGCTTGAAGATGATTCTGTGGATCAGAGTTATATCCTCTTTCAAATCAAGGAATATTGTTCATGTCTAACCGTTTGATTTGACTATCCATCACATGTCTTGTTGGAATTCTCACTACCTCTACGATGTTAAGCATACTTCAGGTAGCAAGTAGAGGCTCATTAAGGCCTTGATCATGATGCATACGATGCCCTCTACTACCCCTTTGTTTATGGAAATGTGCCTCTCTTAATCATCTACATCCTTCGTCTTATCTGTCTCAATGGTCCCTATGGTTATTTGGGTCCTATTGATCATTTCGATCATCTTCATCACGATTTTGCTTTCTGCTGTCATGGTCAAAGCTAGAAGAAGAAGATGATGACGAAAGGGAAGAAAAAGGAGAACGAGCACCATCATGGTGCCTACTTCCACCTCTTCAGTGATCATGACCACGATCATGATCTTACTTCTTGTCTGCATCCTTGTCGTGACTTTTCCCTTTGGATCCTTCTCTATCATTGGATCCCTTGTTACCAGAACCAAGATTGTGAATTGTGGAGTGCAAGTTCTAATTTTGACCTCCATCACCGAAGTCAAAGAGAGGAGTCTCATTGAATGGAAGACCCCTAGAGAAGGGTTTCCACTAGCTTGTTGGTACAATAGAAATGGAGAATCGTTAAGTCCTTTTTCTTTAAAAATTCATAGCACTGTTTTAGCTGTCAATCTCACAAACATTATGCTTTAGTAGGATGATAATCCTTGGCGTTAGTGTCTTCCACATCATGTAGGAATTTGGTAGAGCATTGCAGAAATAGCTCGATCATGTGGCAACACAATTTTGCCCTCCATGTCACACCCTTGCAGCTGTTCATCCTTGTGTAGGATGAAGGTGAAGTTTGGTACATGCTTATTACGATAAGTATATACGATTCGATATTGTTGAGGCACTAGTTGATAAGCTTTATCAGATTTGGGCAGAGAAGTGCTCGTATGAGAAAAAGACACTTTTAGTTAGTGAATAAAAATCACAATGTGCTTTGACAATTTATTATAGTAATTGTAAGATAAGATATGACTCTTAGGTTTGTTCCAATGATTTAAATACTTTTCACTAGGTCCTAAATAGCACATAAAACAACAAAAAGATCCCCAACAACAATGCCAATGATGAGTGGTGAGGTATCCCTATGCCCAACCATACGAATCACTAAGGTGTTATGCGCAATCCAGTCAAATTCCGTGGACCTATAGTTATCTAATGCACTAGCTCTTCTAGGAAGTGAAATGGGCATTAAGAACGTTTGTTGTCTTCCCAACTACACTTGTGAGGTTTAAGGGTATGGTTTAAGTGTAATTGAGGTATATGATTTTTCTTACTTTACATTTTATGGATTTGATCGCCTACAACAAGAATAAAGAGAGTAATTTAAAATCTAATTTATTATTATCTATCTAGCCTAACACAAGTAACTGTCCCACTTTCCCGAACACATCTTGAACACATATAGCACTGTTGGGCTACCAAACGTTAAGCACTGCTGGGCTACCAAACGTTAAGCACTGCTGAGTTACCAAGTACTATATGAATGCTTGAAGTGGTCGTGCTTGTGTTCATTAAGCACTGAAAATAAATTGCTTAATTCAATTACATTAAAATAAAGAGCAAGAAAGTAAAATGCATTAAAGAAAAAATTAATCTATTCTTAGTTTTGCAAGGATTGTCAAAAGAGTTTATTTTATTTTCGTCACACTGTTGTGCTCAGGTACATTAGTCCCCAAACAAAGAACCATACACACTTAGACTCTGCACTCAGAAAATATTCTAACTGTAGAGAGAAGAAATGACAAGAGCTTTGCTACTCTAACTAGAAAATGACCAAAAATTGATGTGAAAACTGGAGCCCAAGTGCAGTATTTATAAACTTGGGTATATACCCCGACATCAAAAACATGTTCATCAATTACACACACTCGGAGCTTGCATATCTTAAGGCAAAACAAATTCTCTAAACCAATTCTTGAGGATTTGCAATACCATGGTTGGTAATTTTAGGGGATGCAATGGTTGAGAAAATAGAATATCCTACTAACTAGTCAAATAAAAGGTTTTAACACAAATGTGGGCTAATGTGAAAGGCAATAGGCAATTTTATTGGAATACTATCTAGATGCAAAAGCTCATTATCTCTTAGTTGCTATTGTCATCAAGTATTGGAATGCTATTAGTAAGCTTTGCTTAAGTTCTCATCATCTTAGAATTGAAAGTGGAAGATGAAAACTCCCTCGAGTAGAGCAAATTTGTAGGTTGTGTAAATTAGAAACCCTTGAAGATGAGTTTTATTTGTTTGTTTCTTGTGCTATAGCCACACTACCTATTTGAGACCGAGTTACAACATTACAATGTTACAAAAAACATTATAATGTTACGGGGAAGTTGTAGCCATACAGCCATAACCAAACAAAACAAAGCAGCTTATGTGTGTATTTATTTAGGAATCTGCCAACAGTAGCTCAGGGGAGGCACCAAAGGCACATGCAGCAGCAGAAGTACATGGAGGAATGCTCTGAGCGTATCTGAAAACGTTGGTGGGATCGAACTGCGTCTTGGCCCGCACCATACGAGCGTAGTTGGCGCTGCCAAAATATTTAACGCCCCAGGCCGCTGCCTGCTGCACCGTGGCCGTGCCGTTGTAAGCGTAGCCCAGGTCCAAATCCAGATAATTCACGTACGCCCCGCGCGGGTTGCCAGTAACGTAGGGCTGCAGATAGTCCGCGAGGTGGCGCACGTACTGCAGTGACATGGACTCGTTGGCCGGAGTCTGAGTCTGCGTCCAGAAATATCCGTAGTGGATTATCATGAGCGTGCCCCGCCTCTGTGGAAACGGCGATGCGTCTGGAGGGATGCGCTCCATGGCTCCGCCGAACGAGTTTATCAGAACCTGCGCTCCGGCGCGTTGCTCCAGTAGTGCGCACAAACCCTCCCATGCCGCCACCGACAGTGGTTTCCGTGCGAAGTCCGATTTAGCCTTGAAGTAGGCCTTGCGTGTGAAGTAGCGGCTCGTCAAGCTGGTGCCTAGGTATTCCTGCGCGAAGTAGTTTGCTGCGTCGATGTACGACAGCTCCTGTTATTCATGGATGCATCAGTAACAAGTAACAACTAATACAGTCTCTGTAAGAACCGGTTTACTGCCTTTCGGATCCGAGTTGACTCATACCAGTCACTCGGACGATTTGATAGCGATGGATCGCTAAGAACTTAAAAACAACAGAGAAATCGCAGATTTAAACCAAGTTTTCATAAAAACCGAGAAAATAACCGATTCATTTTTCAAGTCGATTCGAGATTTTTGCGTGCAGCATAGCAATAAACTTGAAGTACTACACTGAGCTAAAAATTTCTCATGGTAACTGGTGTTAAATACTCATAACAGCCACGAATATATCGTATGAAATAGTATAACAGAGAACACGAACAACAAAACAAATCAGTCTGGTAATAAGAATTTGAAATAAACGGAGATCCATACCTTACAATCGGCAGGCGTGAGGTTGAGCTCTGGGAAGCTGCTGTCCATGATGTGGAGAAGCGCGGACGCGTTGCCGAGGTAGTAACCGTAGAAAAGTGCGTAGGTGTCTTTGGCGGTGGAATTGAGCATGATTTCGACGCGCAGCTGCAGATCGTCGACAGTGTACGCGCCGACGAACTGCCACTTGTGCATGAGGCGGGCGACGTTGGCGCGGCCGCCACGGTTAAGCGTGAAGACGGTCACGTTTCTGGGCACGCGCACGAGGCGGAGCTTCCAAGCGACGACGACGCCCCAGCTGCCGCCGCCGCCGCCGCGGAGCGCCCAGAAGACGTCGTTGCCCATGGACGTGCGGTTCAGGAGGTCCCCGGTGGGCCCGACCACGAGGGCATCCAGGATGTTGTCGGCGGCCAGGCCGTACTTGCGCGTCAGCATTCCGTAGCCGCCGCCCGAGGCCAGGCCTCCGATGCACACCGTGGGACACGTGCCCCCCGGGAAGCCATGAACGCCGCTGGCGTTGGCGATGGCCGTGTAAAGGTTGCCCAGCGTGGTCCCCGTCTGCACCCACGCCGACTCGGACGCCACGTCGATGGCCACGTGGGCGAGGTTGGCGAGGTCGAGCACCACGAAGGACACGTCGGACCAGGACGACTGCGCCTCGTAGCTGTGGCCGCCGCCGCGCACCTTGATGTGCCAGCCGTAGCGCACGCAGCAGCGCACCGTGGCCTGCACCTGCGCTACGTTGCCCGGCTGCACGATGGCGTCCGGTTTGGGTACCCACGTCTCGTTGTAGCGAAGGTTCTGGATGGAGAACTGCAACGTCGACGCGTAGGACGCCCCGGATTCCGGGACTGTGAAATTTGTGACGCCGCCCGCTTGGAGGCAGCTCCTCAGCTCATTGGCCGCCGCCGCTGCTGCGCCCCCCCATGAAACACAGATCAGCGCCAGCATCACAGGCAGCACCACCGCCATGGCAGCTCTGCATCAAGAGCAAGAGCACGAGCAGGAGCAGGCCTGTGTCAACAGGTATAGGACAAGATATGTGCTTGCTCCTGATCCCATCTCTTACGTGTCACCACGACCCAGCTTTAATATCGTTCCAACCAACTAACCGCAGGCACTAATTTTGATCGTGACCGCAGTTCCAGCATCTCTATAGTTTCTGCTTTGCACCTTCAAGTCCTACTGACTTGCACTGCAATTTCAACCGTGATCGCGCACGTTCAAGTCCTACGTACTTGCGCTGAAATTTCAACAGTGATCGCGCACGTCCAAGTCCTACCTACTTGCGCTGCAATTTCAACAGTGGGTCCAATTCCCTACGCACACGGCACTGTCCAATTCCCTACGCACACGGCAATGGAGTGCGACGTGATGCTAATATAAAGTAATTATTTTGGGTGCAATTCCCTATGGCAATGGAGTGCGACGCGATGCTAATCTAAAGTAATTATTTTCGCATACCACAACCTGTGCGTTTTTTGCTAATGTATGGACTTGAGACGTGGTGGCTGAAACTTAAATATGGTGGGAACTTCAATAGCCTGAAACTAAAATACATGCCGCTTTCTATCTTCATGTTCTTATGCCATCAGTCAAAGTATACGCCTCCTACCTAACCTTATCAACAAACCTTATCAACAAACATGGAAACAATCATGTTGAAAAAGTCAATTTTGTTTGGATAATTGCAATATCCAAAGAGGATCTTTATTTGTTGCTATTTTTGGACAAAGAAAGGTAATAACCACACATCCTAGTATGAGATCTCTATACCCATCACCACATTTTTTCATGATTTCAGAAATTTTACCCAAAAATTTATTTGTAAATATTTAATTCTCACAACAAATTTATAAAAATTCTTTTAATATAAGATAATTTATATAATAAAATCTCCAAATCTTTAATTATGAATTTTAAGTAAAATCCTCAAATCTTTTTCAAAGTAAATTTTTCACACCCTAATTATTATCTTTAAATTTCATTGAAGTTTGATTTTAGTTACTTATTCAACATTGCACTTGCTATCAAAATCAATCTACATAATATTTATATTTCTACCAAGACTATATACAAGGAACACACAAAAAAGGAGTACTTGGTTGACAAATATAGAAACCAACTTTTAGTAAAATTGTTAAAAATGCCCTTGGTTCTATTCAAAATAAAAATTGCAATAGCCTATTATTAACAAAAATGAAAAACTTACATGAAAAATTGTGCATAAGCAACTTTTAATTGTATTAAAAGTTGATTGGTTTCTATAGGACTAATCAAACATTATGCTCAATCTAGTTTTAGTATACTTATTTGTGAATAAAAAGCATGCTTAATGTACCTTTACTATCCTTATTTGAAGATAAATAATGTAGGCATCCACTTTCTAACAACTTCATGTAATGATGGAAGTAATACTTGGATTAACATATTGTTTTATATGTTTGGTTAAAATTTCTAGAAGCAACTTATTCTCAACTTGTCACAACCAAGCGAACAAG
Source organism: Gnetum montanum (assembly GCA_015680685.1). Lineage (NCBI taxonomy): Eukaryota > Viridiplantae > Streptophyta > Gnetopsida > Gnetales > Gnetaceae > Gnetum > Gnetum montanum. The sequence goes on from MNCI01001069.1 coordinate 111,102, forward strand.
AGCATCTTAAGTGAAAGCCTTAGATGGATAAAGGCTGGAGCCATTAGTTGAACCTCTTACAAAGTCAATATAGTTGATGATTTTACCTTGTCCCTTTTCTACGTGATAATATCTAAACTAATAGTATTAATCAATGATGTTTGCAAAAAATATTACATGTCATTATGATAAGACTTATAATATTTTTCAAGTTTAAAAAAACTTGTCTTTAAAATTTTTGAAAGTATTTGATGTTCAAAATAGGGCAAAACGTGTAAATAGTCTTGCAAATTCACATTATGTCTCTACCTATTAATTAAAAAGAAAGATTGGATTAATATACTAGTAGTCGAAGATAAAGAACATATCCTTCTTAATTGTCTTGTTTTTTAATGCTTTTATTCTTTAATATAGTATTTACACAACAATTTTGCCATATTTGTTTGAGCTAGAGGTGTCAATTTCGGTTCATTTTTTTTTATAAGGTCTAGACCCATCATGACCATATTAAAGCCTTATAATTAAAAAATTCATTCTCCATTTCCCTGATAGTCTCACAAAAACGTAATTAAGCATTTCTATTTCCATATTTATAGATTTAGTTAGTGTTCCACTGGAGTTTACAGAATTAGAGAAATCGGTTCTTCTGTGCTTATCTTTACTGCTGTTTTTATCTATTTGGATTTATTGTACGGTGTCTTTCAAGCTTAATTTGAGGTTTGAGAATCCAGGCGTTGGTCGGTTACATTTTGCGCTTCTAAACTTTTCTTTTTACCTTAACTCTTGTTCTGTGACATACGAGGAATATCCCAAAGTACTACATGCTAGATATGGCTTCTTATAATAGTTAATTCGGAGGTAGACTCATCGGTGCGATGAATTGGCAGGTCGGTAATCTAAAATCCTGTCCTTGAATCGTAGTTTTGTTAATCTGTTATCTATTAGGTTCCGCCTGATATCACACCAACGAACGATATTTTATAGTTTATAGTTTATACTGATTTTCTGAGAGGCAATTTTATGAAGGAGATAAAGAGGATGAATGGCATCATAGCAACAGGATAATGTCAACTGCATAAACAAAGGTAAAACGTCAAATTCTAATGGCTCGATCGTGTTGTGACTTTAGTCATTGATGCCCCCGCACATGTTCAGCTCATGTAAGCTGAGTCCTATTCTATATGAACTTTTATGCATCGTCACATCAAACTCAGACTCAGATCTCTATAGTATGCACATGGAGAATTCACATCACCTTTCCAAACTCAGAGCTTTGTAGTATGCACACGGAGAATTCACATGACCTTCATTTAGTTAATGGAGCGTTTTTGAACTACACATTTCAAAAAATTCAACCAAGTCAAAGAAAAACAGTTTTTAACAGTAGAAAACTGAGCATGAACAGTGATTAGTAAACTCATATCCGTCAACTATCGGGTGAACTCTGAATTTTTTGTACAGTGAACTTTTCGGACAAGCATTTAAACTCTCCATGTGCAAGGGGCATGAATCACGCTAACCTAACGTGCAGTTAGAGTTTACTGTTTGGACGTTAGCGGCTGTTTTACCTAAACAGGAGCAACATGCGTGCATGTGGACGTGAATGGACATATACGTCAATGCAAACAGAAAGATGGTTCAGGACTTGCTTTGGCTGTCAATGGCGAAATACGGTTCGTAAACAAATTTCTGACTTGTAGACATTATTTGCATATCATGATCCGAGAACCCCATCAGCGGGCCGCCCACTCCGACCTGAACTCCACGATTGCTTCCAAACATAACGCTTTAGTATAGATTCAGGGCAATAGATCTTGATCTGACTGGGTGGCGGTGGAACAACTACCAGATATAATGAAAATCCATTAGACAGAGTCCAAATTCCAACTCAAATCGAATCAGGAAGTAGCAGAAAATGGCACCGACAGGGGACAAGAGGCAGGTATGGGTAAAATTATTGTACACACTTTATTCAAGAACGTTGCGTGGATGCACATCGGGATGGAGGAAGGATGACATAAATTTCCAATATAAAAATGGCAAGTCAATTAACTGTACCGTCGCGTTCATTGTTTTAGCTGGACCTGTCAGTGTTGGTGCTGATCGAGGCTTCGGCGAACATGGTAGAGACTACTTTTTAAATATACCTACGAGTTAAAAGAGGATCTTCTAGATTATTATTTTTTGAGAAGTTCAACTGCCGGATGAGATAACAAGTTTGAGATAACAAGTTTGATGAAAAACCAAATTTATCTATTTGGTTGGGTCCTCTCAATCCAATTTGTTCTTTGGATGTTTGTTTGGGGTGTTTTAAAGCTATTATTTATGCCACAAATTAATATTTCAAAAAACAAACATTGAAAGAACAAATCAAACTTAGAGGTTGCAACAAAAATGGAAAAGGGGCAGAGAAAGAGATGTTGGATGATTGATTTGGTTTTCATCAAACTTGTTACCTTATCTAATAATCAGGCTTCTAAGAGAGAATGATAATTTAGCAAATCCTCTTAGCCAATGCATGCATGTGTGTGTGTTACGATATTGCAAATGCTATGTTGCATCTGCTATAGTTTTTCTGTGTCAATGCATCCCCGTTGACACAATCAAATGCATTAACGCATATGTGTCGATGCACTGTCTTTATTTGCCTATAAATATGTGAGCATCCGTCACATATTTGGCATCATTTGGTCTGTAATGTAGTCAAACCCTTGTAGTTTTCTTTCATAATCTTAGTAAATAGTCAATAAGTGTACACAATGTGGATTTGAGTCAATTGTATGGCATCTTATTTGAGTGGCATTGTACTTAGACACATTCCATGAATGACAATAAGATCATGATTGATTCATATTCATTACAATACTTTAACTTAGAATATATTTACTTTCAATGCAATTTACTTTCTATGTACTTAGTTAATATTTACATTTTCCTACATGTTAATGAATTGGTAAAATGAGAACAACTAGTTTCAAGCGTAAAAACATATTTGCTTGGTAATCCTAGTAGCATCACTACTTGGTTCTTACTTGTAGCATAACGCTTGGTAATCCTAGTTGTGGGTATGTGAGTTCAAGATGTGTATGGCAAGATGGGAATGGACATTCATCATCCTTAGGATAGTTTAGAATTTAATTTTATTGTTAATTAGATTAAATAATTAATTTCTATATTATTGATTAGTTTACCTCAAGGCCCTAATAACATCATAATCATATGTCTCATGTTTGATGAGTCACCAAATAAGCGACTCGATATCGGATACGTGATATTGGATTGGCCAAGCAACATCGAATCCCCAACATCGGACATGCGATGTCAAAGCCTGTCTTGTTGTCTATAAATAAGAGACATGGGTGCTTGGTTTTGGGTAGTATTTTTTCAGTCCTTTAGTTGAACTCTTGCAGTTTTTCTCTTCCAAAGTTAGAATTATTTCTGAGTGCCCACACTAGGAGTCATAGAGTGAACAGATCTTTATTTGAGCATTGTGTACCTAAGCACACCTTGTGTCTAGAAATAAAGATGAACCTTGTGATAAACCTTGCAACATTCAGAATAGCTTAACTATTGCATTTAATGTTATTTACTATTATTTGATGCTCTCATTAGTTAATCAATGTTATTTCTATAGAATTATTAATCATCAACGAATTAGCACACTCAGCATGACCACTTTGAGCATATGTGGAACACTTGGTAACCAAGTAACGACTAGCGTTTGGTAATCCCAGTAGTGTTACATTGATTCAGGATGTGTCTGAAGACTGGGAACGGATGCTGGTGTTAGGATTTGATTAACAATAGAGTTACAAAAAATCCATCAGTTAACTAAATATTTTCATTTCACACACTTAGGAGACTAAGATAGAAAATATAAAAAACATCAAAAATCATATACCTCAAGTTTACTTAACAATACAATTGTGCCTTACAAGTAAGCTTGGGAAGACAATGACTACATAACTCATCCTTGTTCTGTGTGGGTGCATAAGCACTTAATCCTCAGAGTTCGACCAGATTGCATGTGAAAGCTCGTATTTGTAGGGTTGGGCATAGGGGTACCTTGTCGCTCATCATTGGTGCTGTTGCCAAGGATTTTGTTGTTTGTGCACTGATTAGAACTTAGGAAATCCTTCCATCATTGGAACAAACCCTTAAGGTTAACTATCCTATAATCACCGAAAAAGAGTACCGCACACTGAGTAATCAATCATGTCTCCTTCTTCTTATAGGAGTGCTTCACTAACTAGGTTCGATACCATGAACAATTAGAGGCGGGGGTGCACAAGATGATCCACCAATGCCCCAATAGTTTCGCATGGTATACGCTCATCCTGATGAGCATGTACCAAACTTTACCTTTATCCTCCACTAGGATGAATAGCTATGATGGCGTGATTTAGAAGGTAACATGATGTTACCTCTCGATCTCTCACACGAATTGGTATGTAGCACTTATAGCCAGAGTATGTTGTGCATAAACAAGATTTAAGAGATTATTGACCCATGGAGGCACAATGCCAGAGGGATCTACAACAGGAGAGACATTACAAATCCATGAAGGGGAAGTGGTCTTAGGATGTCCTGTATGTCTTAAGTAAAAATGACGATGGTGAACCTGTCTTGGAAGGTTTTCCACAAAACGATGTTCCTCTCTTTGACTTTGGTCATGGAGTTGGGTATCAGAATCTTCACTCAACTATTCATAACCCAAGTTTTGGTACCAATAGACACAAAGGGTCTAGAAAAGAAACATGAACGCATGACAATGATGGACATTATGATCGTAACCGTGACTGAGGTCGTGGCCATCGAAGAGAAGGTGGTAGGCACCAACATGATGCTAGTCCTACTTCCTCTTCACTTTCATCATCTTCTTCCTCCTCTTCTTTGGGATTTGAATGCAGTCGTAGAGGACAAGACCATGAGGACAATGGTAGGTGAAATACAAATCACAGACAAAATAATAGAGAAAGGGGTGAGGGCATTCCAGAGAGACACATCACAAAAGAAGGGAGAGTAAGGAACAACATAGGCATCATAGACACCATAGGTAGCATGATCACGATGAACCCCTACTTGCCACCCGAAGTATGTTAAATATAGCAGAGGATGTTAGGATTCCAACAAGGCACTAGAAAGACAGTAGGATCAAAAGACTAGACATGAATAACATCCCACAATTTGAAGGGGGATACAATGCTGATCCTCAAAATCATTTGCAAGTATTCCACGATACATGTGCCTTGTAGAATATAGAAAAAAAGTGGCAAAAACTAAAGTTATTTCCATGGACACTGATCGAGGAAGTAAAAAGCTGATACTAGTCCTTAGAACCGGAATCCATTCGTCGATGGAGTACCATGTTGGAGTTATTCAACAATAAGTATCAAACGTACTCTCAAGTGTCCAACCTGCGTAAGCAAATCCAAGGATGAAAAGAAGGAGGACATGAACCCTTGGACGCTACCATTGGTCTATATTATTCATTATTACATCGTTGCCCTAGCCATGGTTACTCACAAAAGGAACAACTACGCCATTTCATAGATGGGCTTAGGTACAAAACATGAAGAACCCTTGGGACTTATATCCAAGGAAGGCTATTCGAGCTCAGAGTCCATCAAATATAAAGATTGTTGGAGCAAGTTGCCAAGGAGGAAGATGAGTTGAGAAAAAGAGAAAGTGCGAAGAAGTATAACAAAGATCCTTCTCTCCAAAGGAAGGAAGTTAGATTTTGCGAAGATGAAGAAGAGTCACTACTTGAAGAGATGGTGAATAGAAAGACTTTGTCCATTCAACAATTTGTGTCAAAAGTATTGGCAAAGGTGGATCAAATGTGGAACTCCCTAGATGACAAATTTCAAACTGTCCTAAAAATAACAGATGAGTCTAGAGGAAAAAGTATTGACCGAGAGAGATGGAAAAAGAAAGAAGCTGAGTATGCATGTAACAAGGGTAAGGGAAAGGTTGCCATCATTGAAGAGGTTGTGGATTCAGACACAGACAACAATGGCGGATGTGAGATTTGCCAATATGACCATCCTAAGGGATGTTGCCCAGTAGTGTCACATTTGCAAGAGTTTGGGTGTATGCACTAAACCCATGATTAAATAGATGGCAAACACCTAGAAGGTTACCTTATCCTCAAGGTAACCCAAGGCAGTTCCACCAACCTTTGACATATTATCTAAGTGGAGCTCCACCATAATCGAATGAATAGTATCAATAGTGGCAACACCCACAATCATGGGGAATGCCACTACCATGTCAATAGTTCCCTTGCCATCAACCTAATCCATATGAATATTACATTTAACAACTGATCTCTCCACGTGACTCTACTAGTCACGTTGCTCTTCAACCTCACCACCAGACCCTCGAGTACTATAGAACTTCTTCTTCTTCTAGGGGTGATGCTTCACATATGTACTATCCTTCTCATCTATCTGCATCTCTTCCACCCTTAACTCCATTACCATTTGCTCCAACTATGCAAGGTGAGCTTCCTACTTAGCTACAGCAACGTAATGCTACAAGGGCTATCAATCTTCAACCTACTGTTGGTTCAGACAACTGATCAAAGAAGAGATCTTTCTTTAGAACCAATAGTCCAACCAAGTCCTTACAACAACAAGCGGCTAATTATCCAAACATCCCATCATTGTTTGAATCTTTGGAGCTTCCTTCAAACCAAAAACCACACTTAACGCACACTGTCATGTTAACTCATGCCATCATTGATTTGATTAAAGATGGTCATTGATGAGTGGCGAGGTACCCCTACACTCAACCATACGAAACGAGCGTCGCACGCGCGATCCGGTCGAACTCCGCAGATGGACTAGTTGTGGTATCTAGATAGTTAGCCTTAGGTCGCAGTTCGCTGTCTTCCCATCTAGACTAGTTTTGCATATGTCACGTATGGTTTAGTCTAGATGAGGTGTATGATGTGTTCCTA
>MNCI01001077.1:5626-44260 GCA_015680685.1 Gnetum montanum
TACAAATTTTAAAAGTCCCCTCAATTCTCATCTCCCACACTTACCATTCTTACAGAGACCCTGAAAATCCAATTGCAGAGCCAGAACAGGGGACCTTGAACTTAGCAGCAGCAGAAATCAGAGACCTAATCCAATGGAGGAATGGGGCTCCCCGAATCCAGACATCCAGAGACAAATACTTCGCAGCAGTGCACCACATTTGCAGGATTGTGCGCAACGACATTTTCATGGAGAAAAGTCTACAGAGAATGGGAATATCGGTAAATTCAGAGGTGTGGCAAGTTATGAGAGATTGCTCAGCCATGGGTAGGGAGGCCCTCAGATTCTTCAATTGGGCATGCCAGCAACCCAGATACGAACCCACCACTGTGGAATTTGAGGAGATGGTCCGGATTTTGGGGGTGGGTGGGCACTGGGAATCCACGTGGAGAGTTGCAGAGGAAATGAGGCCAGAGAATTTTTTACTGTCCACCAGGACCTTCTGTGCCATTATTGAAGCTTACGGCGGAGCCTGACTTATCAACAAGGTCGTCGATGTTTTCAATCGGATGAAGAATTTTGGTGTACCTCATACTGTTCAGGTTAGTGCATTTGCATTTTTTTGAATGACTGGGAATTCGATTAGGGTTTTTGGTTGATAGACCTATTTTTGTGATCTGGGTCTGCTGCTTGCTGTATTTTTTTTTTGAAATTATTGTTTATTTTTTGATTAAATAGCTAGACAATGGTTAACCGTAGTGCAATTTCTCTTTAAATTTTGTAGTCACAATATGCCTTTTACCCCTTAATAAAACCCATTTTTTAAGGGGTGGGTGATTGTCCGTATCATAGTTGAAATGGAAATCTAAAGTTTTATCACAATGAAAATCTATAATTTTACAAATTAGGGAAGCTTATATGTAAATGTTTTACTTTTAGAGCAGAATCGAAAATTGCAATTTCATAAAACTTTAGTTATTAATAGAGTCCAATGGTGAACAAGAGTTCATGTTAGATACATGGAAAGAAAGAATAGTAGGAGGTTAGGATTTAGGACTATGAGCTTGCAATGTTACAAAATAAATTTTCAAACTATCATCTATCCTACTATATTGTATGGATGTGTTGTTTGGGGACATGGACTTGGTGCAAAAAACCTTTCTTCTTAATGATTTAAAGATGAAGATGCAAATACCTTACTCAATGTTTTTGATTTGTTACCTTTAAAAGTAGAAGCCTTGTGCCAATTCTCTAAAGCAGTCATTGAGGATTCATAAGATTGGGGTTGGTATTTTCAAGGAACGCAGTGGTTAAGAAAATGGAATATTTCTTGGGAGGAAGTGCAACAAAATCTTAAGCATATTTGCCAGGTAGTCAAATAGAAGATTGTAACATAGTTGTGGTCTAATTTATAAGGCAAGAAACAATTTTATTTGCATCACATTACATTTACTCAACGAGATGCAGAAAATTATTATCTCTCAGCCATTATTCTAATAAAGTATCAGATTGCTATCAGCAAGTTTCAGTTAAGTTCACATTATCTTAGAATTGAAAGTGGAAGATGGATTTAACTCCCCCTAGAAGAGTGCACCTGTAGATGGTGCAGGTCAGAAACCCTTGAGGATGAGTTGCATGTGTTTCTTTTCTGTGTTGTGGCTACCCTTGTGAAATAGTAGTAAAATGTTGCAGTGAAAAAAACTTATATTTTTTATTTTTGCTACTGCCATTGGTGCTTGGTCAATTTGTAGAGCCTGTCTTTATTTTTCATGAAAATGCAATATTGGTCTAATATGTCCTATGGGTCTTTAGATATAATAAACCTTCAGTTTTAGTTTCATAATATATTATAACTCATTCAAATTAGGCCTATACTTTTGAAGAAACACTTCATAATTTTCACTCAGAGTTACATCCCAAAGGAATTGGAAAATTATTAATAGAGCCCCGTGAACATAACTGAAAGCCCAACACTATAAGTCCTCTTTATGTAATGATCATTCATCTCTAAGGTCCCAAGAACTTTCTTCTTATACCCTAAAATTTATTTTAAGTGAAGTTTTCTAATTGTTTAAAGTCATGTCAACATTCTCCTTGTATCTAACATGCCTTTGACTCAAAAGAAGCTATATAAATCACTATTGAAAGCCTTATGTAATGTAAGGAATTATAAAGGTGGGTATGCATTAGTGAACAGGATGGTACGGAAGGGATGCAAACCAAACACTGAAACATATGAGATCCTAGTTGGGGCATGCTGCCGTGAGGGTAAACTTACCGAAGCGCAAACATTTTTGGAGGATATGAGCATACGTGTGCATGAGCCTCTTGTTGGAAGTCGTGATGTGTTAATCAGTGGACTGTTGGCTGCTGGTGAGAGAAATCAAGTTTTTTCTGGCTATTTACAATTTTTGTTACTTGCAACACTAGTACTAACCATTTAATTTATGTTAAAATATGGGGTTTTTCACTTGGTTGAATCAGTATTTTGTCATGACCTAAATGTATAATTTCCCAATAATTCAGATGGTCTTTGATCCACCAAGAACGCAACAACAAGATCTTCAGAGAGGAATTTGATACTTTTCACATATTCATCTCATATATATTATTCAACACACAATAACTATATTTTCTTAGTTTTGAAAGTAGGGCTTCAGACAGTTCTTCAGGTCATGCTTCTATTTATATCATCTCTTGCACAGGTTATCCCTATTATCTAGCATCTTGTCAACTTTCACGTTACCAGTTGCTTTGGTAGTACTTGTGGCTAGTTGCTTGGCATTTTGCAAATTCATTTATATATGTTTGAAAGATGGAAACTTCTTGAATCCTTTGTGGCCAGGTCCCAAATATAGAGTTAAAGATGCAACATTGTTAAAGGATCTAGCCTACCGATCAAGGAGACTTCAAATAGAAACTCTAAATATGTGAGAATGAATTGACATGCCTTTTTAAAAACAAGATTATAGCTACCATTGCAGGATTCAAAAGAGCTATCACCAAGGCTGAATTTCGATGGACGTCAAGCAATTATTCAGACACTAGTAGGGTTGTGAAATTATGAAGAAAAACTTGACTGTACGACACCAGATTTCATAAAATACATAGGATAAATGTGCAAGTCAAAACCTAGGCTCACTGGAATTACCTTGAAAATGACACATGGTATATAACTCAATGCATGTGTAAAGTCATTTAATGTGGTTATTTTTTAATAGTAAATAGAATTTGTTTCGTTTGGAAGTTTTAGGTTTGGTGGTCAAGTTACAAATAATAGTATATTATAGCCGTCTTATGTTTTGGATTATTTCTATTTAATAATAGTTTGATTAGCTAAGAAGTCTTAATTTATTACACGAGGGTTGAAGCTAGATATTAATAACTAATAAATTTCTTATGAAACAAATTGCAAATCCTCACACTTTTTCTAGGTACCCTTAGTAACATAGCCCATGTATTTTATGCTAGCAAGAATTCAGGTTATCTATTTTATTCTTATTCTTTATTCTAAATGTTTTATCTTCTTTATTTTAGTGTTGCCTTTCTCTTCTATGCATGGGATATGATACCTGAAAAACTGACTGATACAAAATCTCACACTTTTGTAGGAAATCTTGACACAGCTGAAGACTTTGTTAGAAGAACAACAAAGGAAGGCTTCTTGCCATGCATGGGAACATTTAACTCATTCTTGCAAGCCCTTCTTGATGCTGGTGAGGTTGATCTTTTATTAGATCTTCTTTCCAAGGCTGCTAGAAAAGGTTTGTATCTTGACAGTAACACCTATCAAATCTTGATAAAGGATGCCTCAAAATCTAGAAAAATAGATGATGCATTTAGGCTTGTATAGAGTGCAATGCAAGAATGGGTGAGACCCTATCCAAGCCTTTATGCTCCCTTGCTCAAGGCTTTCTGCAAGAGGGGCCAATTTTCTGAGGCTTACAGTCTGTTCAATGACATGAAGGTTAAAGGTCATCCCCTTAATCGACCTGTTTACACCATGCTCATAAGGTTGTCCTCTTGTGGTGGTAGAATTTTAAATGCGGCAGATTTGTTACTTGAAATGATAGAACTGAAACTGGTTCCAAAGACTCAAAATTTTGATATGGTAATTAGTGGATTGAAAACCGTTGGGAATTATAGTTTGGCTGAAAAGATGGAGAGATTGTATTTTTCAATTTACATACTTTGATTTTTGGAATGAGAAATTCAGAATCAAGTGATTTTATTGCATTTAGGAATTTTGCGAAATGAAACATGATTTGTAGCTGATAGGATTTTTTGATATCTATTATCCTAATTTTCCTATTAACATGTTCTCGAAGTCAGTGGCAATTAACATATTTCCCATAGAACGTTACCCAATTCGGAATACTCATAGCTTTGTAGTAATGCATTTCTTAGGATATACCTTTTTGCTAGTTACCCAACTGATAGGCCTTTTCATGTTATGGTAAATCAAAGGGTCAAGGTATTGCATTTTTTTGCTTCTAGGCATCTATCTTGTTTTTGCTTTTTCAGTTTTGACTGATCCTTTCAGTCAATTACTTAAAAAGGTGTTCACTTGTCAAGGTAATTTTGAGTGGGCTTCAAAACTCTATGATTCCACTTAAGTCCATAGGTATAGTTTATACTATCACAACAAAGAAATTGCTGTAGACTCTATATGATGCTGCTCATTCTCTAGTCTTGATTGTTCAACTCAAATTTCAACTACTTGTATACATAAAATTTTACTTGTGAAAATTATACTAGTTTTCTAGATAGGCTCATGGAATGATATGTTATTCTTTCAAGATCAAAATGGCAGGTCAAATCTCCTTTATCTTGAATTTATAAGTGCAATCTTTTGTACATAAATCATGTGTGAAAGTATTCTCTCAATCTAATAGATGGGCTTAATGATGCTCATCAATTTGGAATACTAAAGCTTAATTCTTGTTTTTTATTTTTGTCTATATTACAAGGGAATGAACGCTGGAAACTAAAATTAAATATCATTCATATTAGTATGATTTGCAAGAAAGGAAAGGATCATTACTTGCAGGTTTAATGATCTTTTTTCCAAGGAGCAAGATTTTAGAAAAGTTATGTAATACCATGCCCTGTTGCACCAGAGGTAAGATCTTTATTATGGGGGCAACAAACCTTAAGGTTTCTGATACAATTTTTGAAAGTTTTTTTCCAACTCCCCTAAGGGTTAGTAACATTAATCATACATAAACATCAACTTTTTCCAAGTTAACCATTCCAACAACCTTTGGGATGTTTTATCAATGATAAGGCATTAATAGAAATAATGATTAAGTTAATTAAATCATTCATAATTACAACTTAGCCAAGTATAACCACCCTCAAGAGTTAAGGTATTCCAATTGTTTTAAGGTTACAAAATGATTGCTAATCCATGGTTCTATTGTGATTGCAAATGGCACCCAAACAAAAGTTCCCGCAAGAAGGAGAACCCTCACAACCATGGAAGAAACAATCCACAGCTAGAAGGGGCTAGCAAGAACAAAGCCAAGAACAATAAGAGGTGATCCATGCAAGGGGACGTCTTCGTGAGGAGCCCAAAGTGGAATCTGTTTGACAAATTCGACAAGACGAAGTGCCCATAGAATAATCTCAATAAGGAAAAGTGCCTGGACGTATGCCTAGGCTTGAGGTCCCGCTAACTTAAGCCTACCTAGACATAGTTAAGTCTCGAGAGATCCAAAGATTAGTTCTTCAAGATATAAACTTTGGGCTATTTTTGGAGAAAGTTCCAAAGGATGTTAGAACACAATTGCAAACCTCTCCCATCTGGCCAATCATAATGACCAGTGGAGAGTGGTACATGGGAGATACCTATCTCTTCTGAATAGCTGAAGGCCAAGGTTCATTGTAAAAAACAAGGATGTTCAAGTGTCCTACTTGGTGGAGGCCATTGCATAGGCACTGGGGTTACCCAACATTAGAACACAGTTGGCCGAAATATCAACAAAAGATGACCTTGAGGCAAAAAGGGAGTGGACCCAGTGATGTTACGTGGTGGACCATAAGGAGTATGGTGTGCTCACATTGATAGAGCAAATTTATTGCAATATTATAGCCTATCACCTCAATCCAATAGTGAGGCCAAGTAAGATGACTGTCTTCTCCACTCATGCATGCACTGCTTTGAGTAAGAAATTTCCTAACCTTTCACAGCTAATTTATTCGGAGATTGAGAAGTGTTTCAAAAAAAATGAACGTGGAAGGAGGACCCTACCATTTCCATGCCTTATAAGAAAACTTTCTAAGAGTGTAGGTATTATTCGCTATTCCAATGACACTCTCAGGCATACAACCTTGGCCTCATGGGCAGAAATCATGAGGGATAAAATGCTAGTAGCCATCCAAAAAGAGGAGTTGTCACCACCACCACCCACTTAGGAGACAACACCAAAGGCATGCATAGTCCTTGAGCATCTATGACAAATCTGAGAGTAGCTCTTGAGTGAACAAGAGCAGCAAGAAAGAACAAGTGGGATAGATCCATCTGTGTATTGGCCGCAGTAAAAATTGAAGAAGCAAGTGGCTAGCTCATATCTACTATACAAGGCTGAGTTCAAACACCACAAGGACACTAAGCAAAAGTTTGAGATTGCTAATGCTGAACTCAAAGTCCTCAAAGGGTGATTCACAGATCAACGATCCATCGCCAAGGACTTAGCCAAATGGACGAATGACTACTAAGAGCTGAAGAACATACTAGGAGCATTCAACATTGAACGCAAATAATTTTTTGCTTAGTTTGTCAATGTCAAGGAGTTATTTTTAGTGATCCCGTGTCTTTGGGAGGTGCCCATTCCAACCCACATTGGAAACATTGTGTGGACGATGCATGATCCCAAGTGTAAGGAGGAGAAAATGAAAGCACTACTGGATGCTTTCCATCTTCTACCTAAAGTTGCAACAGTAGCAGGACAACCACAGCCTCAACCATCGCTAGTGCATGAAGTCGATTAAGGTTCCTCGAAGCCTTAGGAACCACCATTTCCTGGGACCATTTGATCTTCTCTAACAAGCTTCACATCATCAAGAAATGTGTTGTCCAATTTTTGATGAGTTGTATCATGGTGTTCAGTTTTGTATCCTAAACACCACCATTTTTGTAATGTGTTAATCTATACACCCATCCACCCCATTTTTTGTCGATTCAGTCAAGTTTTTCTTGTTGAAAGAAAAGTCAATTAATAATCCCATGCCTTCCCAATTTTGTAAAAGAACTCGAGGAAGAGTTTTTATTCAGTTGTGGGGGTATGATGAGTTGTCGTTGGCTGGCTACGTTGATGAGGCCTCGTCAACATAGCAAATCACGTTGACAAGGCATCATCCATGAGGCCCCGTTGACACATTTTTACCTACGTTGACATTGCCTCATCAACGCGGTGTTTTTCCATCGCCTATAAATGCTCACCTACCCATTACATTTATGGAAGTCCAAATTTAGTAGTAGCAAAGCTCTCGCATTTTTCCTATTCGAAAGCTAGAATTTTCTCCCCAAGTGCTCGCAATAAGAATCATTAAGTGTATAGATCTTTATTTAAGCATTATTGTACCTAAGCACAATAGTGTGTGGAGCAATAAAGATAAGCTTTCTGATAAACCTTGCAACACTTTGCATAAATTGGCTCTTTTATTTATGCATTCAATGTTTTCAATTATTTGTTAATTATTCTCAATTATTTCACGAATATTTTCCTAGAATTGAGTTAATGAGATTATTAAGTTAGATAGATTAAATACATAAGTACAACTACTTCGAGCATAACATGCATTCACTTGGTAATCCCAGCAATGTTATTGCTTGGTAGGCCCAGTAGTGTAGCATTTGGTCACCTACCAGTGGACACGTGGGTTCAGGATGTGTACAGAAAGTGGAAATGGATGCTTATGTTAGGATTACTTAAATGATTAGTTAATTAGTCATTAATATTAGTTAATTAAAATCATTTTTATCTACATTTCGAGCACCCACAATATAAAATACAAAATGATAAAAATTGGATGCCTCGGTTACACTTAACCATACTAATGAATGTCACAAGTGTAATTAGGAGGAAAACAATTAACTTTAAGGCTAGATTCACTTCCTAAAGGGCTGGTGCACTAGAAACGATGAAGTCATTGAAATTTGATCAGATCATGCATGAACGCTTGTAATTCGTATGGTTGGGTGTAGGGGTACCTTGCCGCTCATCACTAATACTCTTGATTTTGGTATGAGACACTTTTCTATGATTCTCTTCCAAAGCTTCATAGTATGTCTCATTAGCTCAATTTTTCTATAATTTGCCCAACTCATAAAAAAATCATATAATTGAAGCCTAGAAATATAATGAAGAAACTATCAAGCTAAAACATGAGCATGAAGAGGCAAAGGTGAATCCATGCATTAATTCAACATTCATGCAAAGTCAAGGCTTTCATTAATAAGCTGTAGAGCAATAAAGAAAAGGTGGTTGCTTTAGCCTCAAGAAAAAACCTATTTAAGCCAAAATGAGCTATCTATGAAGAGGTAGCAGGTAAAGCCTAAAAGTTAGTAGAAAAAGCTACAAATTTAAGGAAGGCACTGGCATCACATTTAGGAGAGCATCTTCATGGCATGATGTACATTATAGTCAAGACAAGAGGAGGATATCATAAATAGCATGAATCATTAGAAGAATGAATTAAACTTATGGAGAATCATTAAATGAAGTCATCTTAATTGCATCTAATGCAGGTATAGAAGAATTGGATGCAAGGAAGGTGAGCTCTATGTTAATGAATGTATAACCTAAAAAGTAGGTACAAGCTTTATAGCTTCTTTTTAGTTATAGGCACCTATCAAAGCAATTAGATCAATAAGCATGGAAAATCATGTATCAAGAAAGGCTCATCCAACAAAATATTTACTTAAAACTATTAATGAGTACAATTTCATTATTAAAAGAACATTTGTTAACTAGACCCTATCAAATCATTAGTTATATATAGCTCAATTGTATTTTGAAAGAAATGGTGGGGCAAGAAGAGGGCTAATTCCAAGAGAAAAATTGGATGGAAGAAAACTAAAAGGTTTTTTGCAAGATAATGACTTTCTAATCAATTTGTTTAGCTTTGTCATTTTAAAACCTGGAAGTTATTTTGTTAAACCTTTTCTTTTGATTACTTAGCTTAGCTCATCGTTTCATCCTTAGCCTTGTATGATCTCATTTGCATTTTGTTTGGCATTGAAGTAACATGTATTTACATAATTTTATAGCATTTTATCATTATTTGCTTATCTTTACCAAGTTGTCACTTATTGTGCCTATGGTTGACATGGAAGATTGGAATATGAGTACCTAGAAGCAAATACGTTTGCCCTTGAGCCTAAGTGGGCCTCACAGTGATGTTGAATGATGATTGAGCCTAATTGCTTAGATCTTGAGCCTAAGAGTCATTTAACAACATAGATCAATTGAAAAACCTCTAGAATGGCCTAAAAATCTAGTTAAAACCCTTTATGTAGAGTCTAACAACATTACTAATGACTCTATAGTTGAGGTTCCTATCACAAAACACAATGGCAAGGAGAAAACCCTAAAACTAAATTGCTCACTAAAACCTCAATAGGCTTAAGACATCACTAAGGTTCTACAAGATAACATTAAGACATTTGCCTAGTCATATGAAGATATACCAAGTCTATATCAACCTTTAATACAACATAACATCATACTTGATCCTAGCATTAGACTAGTTAAGTGAAAAGTTCATAATATTAGACCTGATTTGGCCTTAGTAGTTCATGATGAAATCACAAAATGATATCAAGCTGGTTTCATTAGAGTTGTTAACTAAACAAAATGGGTGTCTAACATAGTGGTAGTGCCTAATAAAAATGGTAGTATATGAATTTGCATCAATTTTTGAGACCTAAATAAGGCCACTATTGAGGATAATCTCCCTTTTCCTAGTATTAAGAACTGCATCGATACTATGACTAGGCATGTCTTATTAATCCTATATGAATGGGTTCTCGGGATATAACTAGATTAGAATCAACCTAGAACATCAACTTAGCATAACTTTCATGACTTTTTAGGGTACATTTTATTATATCATGATGTCCTTTGGCCTAAAAAACATGGGAGCAACCTACCAAAGAGCTATGACTTATATCTTTAGTGATTATATGCTAGGTTTTCTCAATGGTTACATAGATGATATAGCTATTAAGTCTAAAGTGGCTAATGATCATACATATGACCTTGACCTTGTATGTAAATGATGCCTCAAGTATGAAGTTAGCCTTAACCCTAAAAAATGTGTCATTGATGTCAAAATTAGTGTGATTCATGGATTTATAGTGTCTAAAGTAGGAATACATGCTAATCCTAATAAGGTTAAGGTCATATCCAACTTGGCATGACCAACTAACCTTAAAGAGCTTTGGGGATTAAAAGGAAGATTACAATTCATTTGTAGGTTTACCTCTAGGCTTACAGATAAGTTACAACTCATGCAACACTTGCTTAAGAAAGGAGTTCACTATGAGTGGGCATCTTAATGCTAAGAATCCTTTGAATACCTTAAGCAAGAACTAGCACAACTATTGATAGTCTATCCTTCATAAGAGGATCAACCATTTTACATATACCTTGCTATCTCTGATATTTCTATTGCCTCTCTACTCCATCAAAAATGAGATGATGGAGTAGAGATATTAGTATACTACCTTATCCATGCATTAGTTTCCCATGTGATGAGACATGATTCACTTAGGCCGCGATATCGTGTCCGTCGCGATATTGCATCCCCCACGATATCGCGTACGCGATATCGTGTCTTCCCTATGATATCACGTACACGATATCGTAGTCTGCCACCATATCTATAAATAAGATGCGACTCTCCCTTGTTTGTGGGATCCCAGTTAGAAGTAGCAAAGCTCTGGTAGTTTGATCCCTCCAGAGTTAGATTTTTTTCCCGTGTCTGCCTGCAGTGTGGTGAATGTAATTGTACAGTGCCTTTATTCGAGTGTGCCGTACTTGGACACGCACATGACTAGCAGTAAAGATTGAGATTACTTCATCATTGCAACATTCACTTTTTTATTTATTTAATGTTATTTACTATTTTCTCTCTCTCACCCTTAAACTCCTAGAANGAGTGAAACTTGCTGAAAAGTACCTAAAATTTTCGAAATTTATCATCATCCAAAGGACATCAATTAGGGTAATTAACACTAACACTTAGAAAACTTGTGCCAAAAATCATATGACCTTAGGTACACCAGGAGATTAAAATGAAATCCACCTAAGTCATAGGACCCATTATTATAATTTTTGGGCACAATCACATGACAACATAAGATCTTCAATTAAAGACATGTAGTGAGGTATAACTTGAATTTGAAAACAACCTTACTAACGTTTGGCCATGTGATTGCAGATGGTTCTGAAATGTGTGTAGCGAGGGGGTCCTGTTCAAGGTGAAGCAAAACAACCTCTGAGAGGTGGAAGATGGGTCCCTTCTGAATAACATGTAGAATAGGAGGTGCAATCATTTAGCATCCATCAAGAAGAACCTCCTACAAGATGGTCTGGGTAAGCAAAAAGAGGAGTTGTTGCTGCGCTTGACCCGGGACAAGAACTCACGTTGTCCTCAGAATGTGTTCAGGCTATCCATACGAAGTCCATAGTTTCTGTGGTGATCATGGAGCTTAACTTTGAACCTTTTGCAGAGTTTTCTCCTGAAGCTATTAAGGATCACCTTAAAGGGTCTCCCTTATGGCCTATCCTCTCTAAGTGCGGTGCCTGGTATTTAGGTGAAACGTACCTGTTCTGGCACAATAAGGAGCAAGGCACCACAGTTAACATTTGTGGTGTGATAGTAGAATTTTCTACGCAGGTGATTTTGGAAGTGTTAAACCTTCCGAATTCAGGCCCCCATGTTGCTCGGTTATCTACCCGATCAGATCCTAATGTGCGAAAAGATTGGTTAGAGAAGGCTTATGGCAGAGATAAAAATTTTGGAGAATTGATGACGGAAGAGCGGGTTTATTTCAAAATTGGAACCTATCACCTCTTCCCCACAAAAGTTTTGAAAATAATATCTATGTATGTGGCAAGAGGATGTGCAGTGTTGATGGGAAAGGTTAATGCTAACCTTCCCCATCTATATTTGACAGAGATCCTAAGGTAATTTGAAGAGCGAAAGTCAGGGAAGATGGCATAGCCTTTTCCCTACCTTATCAGAAAACTATGCTGATGGGCTGGTATTCGGAGATACACAAATGACATCCTCCGAAAGGCCCAAAATGTTTCTTATGCTGAGTTATTAAAGGTGCCAGCTCCAAGAAAGAGCACTGGCGAAGAGCTAGGACCAGATGAAGAAGAAGAACAGATGACTGGATCACTTGCAACTCATCTTGCAGGACCCATTCAACCTCCAACCACAGGTCCTAGCCAACAACAAGAAGTAGGACCCAGCACAGGCCAAGATTAGCCGCCACAGCCGCAAGACTATAGACTATCGATGAGCCATCTTAGGGCCATTGTCGAGATAGTTAGTTGCGGAAGTCATGATGACGTAAACCTCTTTCGCGTCATCAATGATGTCGACCAGCCTACTATTTCATTAGATCGCACAAGGGGTGAATTATCAATTCAAACAGGAGGAGGGGAAAGTAGATGGTCACAATAGATCTCTGGAAATGTGGCATCTTTTCAAGTGCAGTTAGAGACTGGTGAAGTGGCCACTATGGTGGTCATGCAACACCAGGATGCTACAGAAGCTGCTGAAGTGGTCACTGACCATATCAAAGAATCATTTAACGTGCCTGTTGTGCCACTGGTAGATCTTTCAAGAGCACGGGATGCTCAAACTCTTGTCGGAACCTCAATGACTCCTACGGAACATGAGGATGCATTGGACAGATTGCTTTAAACAGGACAAGTTTTGATGTCTCTGTTTGACATCCCTCAAGATGTAACAGCAATTCAATTAGAACTCATTTCCACAAAGGGAAAGTTAGTCATATCCAAAGTAAGGGCAGAGCATGCTGAAGATGAAGTGTAGAAACTACAAGAGCAGCTCATAGCCTTACAAGCAGCATAGCGAGATGCTTTGCAATTTGTTCCCACAGAGCAGCTAGAACATTTCAGAATCAAGCAATTAACAAAGCTAATTGCAGAAAATAAGAAGCTGGCAGAAGAAAAGAAGATGGCCACTTAGGATGCCTCCACAGCACAAGCACAAACCCATGCACATCTTAAGGCACTCAAGGCCTTAGAAGAAGAGAATAAGCAGTTGGTTGAAGATAACCTTTAGTTGACTTCTATGGAGAAACATAAGAATGTTCTCAATGAACACTTTCATCAGTTATGAGAACAGTTCATTCGAGTCAACCGAGATGTAAGCCTTTTAGCCAAAGAAAATCGAACCCTCTCAATTGAGGAGGTACGCGCTATTCGTCAAAAATCAGCCATTGAGATAAGCGCATGGTAGAATGAGACTAAATGACATGAGAAGCTAAAGGAGCATTTTCGTGATCAAGTGGGGATGTACAAACAAATCCTGGAGAAGGAGATCCATATGGCCAAGGCTCAAATCAACAACATCAGTGCTTAGCACACTAATTGGAGGGCCATATTGGACACTTACGCCTTCGCCCACCAAGCGGAAATTAAGAACTGGGACCTGCAGATCCAAGACTTGACCGGATACATGGGGTTGGAAAACCTTAGATATGCCAACCTAGCCATGTTAACAGTAGGATGCCCAAGGTCAGAGCTCGAGCTGTAGGTAGCTTCCACCCATATCAAATATGAAGCAAAATTTGCAGAGCACAAGAAGTTGGCTGAGAAACTAGATGTCACAAATTCTAAACTTGCATTGGTAAAAGAAAGCTACCAGGGACAGAAAGTTATTGCAACCGACTTGGCTTGATGGCTAACAGAGCTTCATAAATATAAAGACAAAGCCAGAGCCTATGAAGAGGAACGTCGGGTGTTCGCGGCATGGTACGTTAAATCTAATTAGATGTTCCTGCAACTACCCTGTCCGTGGGAGGTGCTGACTCCGTCAAACATCAGAACATTCGCATGGATGGCACAGGACCCTCAGATTGAAGAGGAGAAGGTCCAGGTAATTCTTTAGCATCATCAACCTTCCAAGATTGGAGCACGTGACAAGGAGAAAGCATCCATGGAGGATCCACCGCCACCAGGAACTACATGAGTTTCATTTTTTGTAGTGTAGCATTTTTTCTGTGTTGTGTCTCCCCACACTGCGGCATTAGTCCATTTCTTTTTCTAGTTAATAATCCCATACCTATCCAATGTGTAATCAATGAAGCTTGTTCTCCTTGTAACTTGAGGATGATTTTTTATTCAGTCATGGGGGTATGATGAGACTCGATTCACATAGGCCACGATATCGCGTCCACCGCGATATTGCATCCCTCATGATATCGGGTACATGATATCGCGTCTTCCCTATGATATCACGTACGCGATATCGTAGTCTGCCACGATATCTATAAATAAGATGCGGCTCTCTCTTGTTTGGGGGATCCTAGTTAGAAGTAGCGAAGCTCTGGTAGTTTGATCCCTCTAGAGTTAGATTTTTTTCCCGTGTCTGCTCGTAGTGTGGTGAATGTAATTGTACGGTGTCTTTATTCGAGTGTGCCGTACTTGGACACACACATGATCGGCAATAAAGATCAAGATTACTTCATCATTGCAGCATTCACTTTGTTATTTATTTAATGTTATTTACTATTTTCTCTCTCTCACCATTAAACTCCTAGAACGTGGAACGAGTATGACTTGATTACAAGCATTTAAGTGTGACTACTTGGTAGCCCAGTGGTGTAGCTAGGATCTACACTTGGTAACCCAATGGTGTATTTGGGATCTATGCTTGGTAATCCCAGTTGTGTCCCTAGGATCTACGCTTGGTAGTCCCAGTGGTAGTCATGCACGAGGTCCAAGATGTGTATGGTTGATCAAGGAATCGGTTGCTCGTCGCACTTAGGCTAGATTAGATTTTCTTACCCTTTTCCTCCTAGCTTAGCTTAGTTAATATTATTTTTCATTGCCTTCAAGAGTAGCATAGATTAGGAACACATCAGACACCTCATCTGAACTAAACCATATGTGACAAATATAATACTAGTCCATGTGGGAAGACAGCGAACTACAACCTAAGGATAACTATCTAGGTGCCACAACTAGTTCGTCTACAGAGTTCGACCGGATCACACGTGCGACGCTCATTTCGTATGGTTGAGTAGGGGTACCTTGCCACTCATCACCATGAGACCTAATACATTAAAGTGGAGAAGTACTGTCTACCACTAGTCTTCTCATTGAAGAAGTGGAGGAACCACCTCTTTAGGAGTTAGATTAACATCATTTGTAAAGGCAATGTGCTTAGAGCCATAATGACCAACATTTATAAAAGTAATCATATAGCTCAATGGAAACACCAAATAGTAGAGTTTAACATTTATTATGTCTTTCAATCCTTAATGAAAGGTCAAGGTATAGCCATACAACTTACCATTTCACCAATTGATAACCATGCAACTATAGACCCTATGTTCCTTGATGAATACATCAACATCATTGGCCAAGTGCCTGAGGACTATGAGGTGATCATACACTTTGATAGAGCATTGAATACCCATGGGGCTAGTTCCACTACCATTATAACATTCCCATTTGGTAAAATCCAACCCTTTGCCTACTAATTTAAGCTTTCATGTACCAATAATGTGGTGAAGTATGAATAATTGATCAAAGGGATGATGGTAGCTCATGACCTAGGAGGTAAATTCTTAATGATGAAAGATGACTCACAACTTGTGATTAACCAAGTAACCAAGGTTTACACTTATAAATCCAAACATTTACAATCTTATTGTAACCTAGGAAAGTAATTTCTACAACAATTTACAAATGTTGATATCCAACATGTATCGCAAATAGAGAATATTATAGCTAATGTAATTGCAATGCTAGCCCTTAGTGTAATGCTAGATGTCTTTAGCAAGCTATCCACATTGACTATGAACTATGCTATTCCTATCATGTAGAAAATTAAGGATACCTTTGTGGTCATGGTTCATACTGCTCTCCCAAAGGATTGGTATGATGACATCAAGTTTTACCTTATACATGGTCAGCCTTCACAAGGCCTAACTACTTCTCAAAAGGACATTATACATAAACAATCAAAATAGTATGTCATAGTATGTGATAACATATTATGTCATTGGTTGTATGATGGCATATTATTAGTGTGCTTAGATAAAGTTGATGTCTGAATAATCCTAGAGCAAGTTCATTAGCATGTATGTGGGGGACATATAGGACCTAGAGCCATGGCTACTAAGATTAGATGGTTAGCCTATTATTGGTCCTATATGAAAAGTGATTTCTTGAAGAAGGTTAAAACTTGTAATACATGTTAATGGCATAGTAACCCTATAAGTCTACTACTAACTAAGTTACACACTACTTAGATAATTTGGTCATTTCAACGTGGGGGTTGGATATCATTGGACCTATAATGCCTAAGTATTATACATGGCATAGATTTATCATCATGACAACTAAATACTTTACAAAGTGTGATGAAGCTATTCCCCTATGAAGGAAAACATCTAAATATGTTTATAAATTTATACTTCATAACATTGTAGTCTACTTCAACATACCTATGATCATAGTCATAGACAATGGACCATAGTTAGTAGCCAAGAAATGAAGAGCTTTTATCATGACCTAGGCATCAAGCACTTCTTCTCATTTCCATATTACTCTCAAGACAATGGACAAGCACAAGAAACCAATAAGTCCATCATCAGCTTGCTCAAAAAGATGTTGAACAACAACACTTGCAAGTGGCATGAGTGGCTTGTCCATGTAGTTTGGTCCTACAAAACAACCAATCATATGATAATTGGTATAACCCCTTATAGCATAGTGTATGATTATGAAGCTATTTTACCTCTTGACTTGTAGGTTTAATTACTTCAAGTAGCCTTATTTGACTTCATCAATGATGAACAATGCAAGGAACTATGGACCATGGACCTAGGCTTGTTGGAGGAGCAATGGGTGCAAACACATTTTTACATCAACTCATACAATGAGAGGTAGATACAATAGCACCACCATAACCTAAATCGATGCAAGATCAAGAAGGATGACCTAGTTCTTAAGACCATTTTCCAACATGTGAATAATTCTTAGCCAACTAGAAAAGGTATTTCTTGGTCACCAAGGCTTATAGAAATGAAACATTCAGGATAGTTGACATGGATGGGAATGAATTGATCAACCTGGTCAGTCATTCCTATCTTTAGCCTATAATAGCCATCATTGGTGATCATCACAGTTAACAACAAGTGAGCCTGCATGAACATCTTTTGCACAATGGGAAAACTATTAAACTTTTGACCATGGTGATCTATGGTAGCTTAGTTTGTCATTCTATGTGGCCTTATGCCTTGTATTATAACAATATGGTTTCTTTTCTTGTTTTTCTTGTACTCTTAGATTTGTGCTTGTAGGATGAAGCCTAGAACTTGTTGGTGCTAGAAAGTTTGGTTGCTAGATCCAAAACCCAAAAATCCAAGTATCAGAATAATTTTAACCCTGAATCCCAAGGGCCTCTGAAAACAAGATTCAAGGTTCCTTGTATGGTTTGGCTGATCACCTAGAGACTTACAGAAGTGTAAAAAAAGGTGCAAATAGAAACCTAAATGGCTTTGGAAATAGAAATGAAAACAAATTTGAAAATATAAACTAAAACTTGCACAACATGAACACTAACTTTATTTAAATAAAAATAAAAAATAAGGTTCATAAAGTATAGATTTTATGCTAAGACCACTAGAAGTTTCTTGCAAGAGATTGAAGTCCATTAGAAAAGTTAGGGTATTTTCTATGACAACTTGATGATCTAGTTTCTCCCTAACTTTAATTTTGAGCAACATTCTATTGGTTTTCACCAAGGTCTACAACATGGTTATGGAAATGGGTTTTCAGTTTTTGGTGTCATGGAAACTAGTAACGAGTCTCTATGCCCTAGTGTAGTACTAATTTGTACTACCAAAAAGTGGAAAAAAGGTTACAATGGGCTTTAGTGGTTGTGAAAGTTTCAAAATGCTATGAAGGTTGTAGATGCCAAAAAAGTTGGAACCCCAATATGGTATTTACATTTGGTATATATAGGATTGATTTGGCTATTTTTAGGTCTATACACTACTACCATGATTACTAACATATTGACATCAATTTGCAAGTACAATAGCTATCAAATCTCATGGTAGTTACCATTTATAATAAGCCTAGTATGGACTACAACAATAAAACCCATCTATTTACTATAAATAGTAAACAAACTTTTATGACTATGTTGGCACCATTCTTACTATGTTGGCTTTGGTGGACTAAGTTGAAGTTACAACTATATTCAATCTATAGCTATGCTAGAGTTGTAACTACACTAGAGCTACAACTAGGCTGTCACACTTGTTCATTGAAAAATTATTGAAAACTTGGAATGACTATGTTGGCCACTATTTAAAAAAAATGAAAATTTCAACAATTCCAACATTGCACTTCTATTGGGTCTTGGTGGTAACTAAACTAGCCATTTCTCATCTCTTGGAATAGAATAGAACTTCCTATCTACTATAGCACCATGTATACTATAGCATTTTGTCTATTGTAATACCATGTCTACTATAGATGGCTACAACGTAGTTGGACCTATACCCCTATAAAAACCCATGGAAATGTCAATTTTAGCCATTTCCAAGGTGATTTTAGCCTTCCCAAGCCTAAATATAGACATGATGTACCTTTTTCTACTTAGAAACTAATGCAATAACAAATTTTGAAGAACTTTTTGGCTCTAGAAAGTTAAAGTATGCAAGATTGTAGCTCATGAGCTACATATCTCACATTTACAATGAATCCTTGCCTCAAGTTGGAAAATGAAGGTTGCAAAATGAATTTTGATGGTGTTTCATTGGCTTCTCTTTGTTGATTTCTAGAGGATTAAGCTAAGAAACATCGACAAAAAATACAAAACACCACTATAGGTCCACCATAAATGTTCCCTCTTCATGGTTGATTTAGTAGCATCGAATGATGCTCAAGAGTGCTCAAGATGATGGCGTGAGGTTATGATAGGATAATAGGTAATGAGAAGATATGGAAATGATCATGAAGGCTAATAATGCATTCCAAGCATTCACATCATGGCTAGAATATGGCATAGACATGTTGGTCAATCCATTTAAGCTTCATACTTTGTGCTTTAAAGTGTAGTTCACTTAGCAAATGCATTTGAGGAATGAACACCTTGCCCCAAGGTTAGTTTTATTATTAGGCTTCTTCCTTTACATGTTTGAAGTTATTGATTTGTTCTTTGGGCTTTATTGGCTATTCATCTTTTTGGAAATTTTCTTTCCCTTCCACCCTTTTTGTGGGATGAAATGTTCATTAGGTTTCTCTTGACAAGGTTAGTTTAACTTGGTATTCTCATTGAGTGATACGTGCCACACTCACTGGAATAGATGATTTTTCATTGAATGAGATGTGTTACATTCAATGGACTTGAAGGTGAAGAATGATGAAGGGATGCCATATATCCATAGTGCATGAGTGTCAAACATTAGTCAACATTATCATCCAAGAGAAGGAAGGTTATAATTATGCAACAGAGTTGGGTTCAAGTTAATGGTAATGGAAATGATATAAAACAAGCACTCTTGACATGACAAGACAAACTCAACAAATTTTACATATTGAGGTCACATGATGAGTTACACCTCCACAATGACTCTAGGCTTCAACCTACTAGCACAACTCCAAGAGGACAAGAAATCTAGATGAAAAAGATCATGTTCTTACAATGAAATACATAACACCACATAGAAAAATTAGCAAACTCAATTATCAAAGCTTACATATGTTTCCAGTTTAAGGCCAAGGTAGGACATGTTTCCAGTTTAAGACATTAGCAAGCCATGTCACTAGTTTAAGGCCTTGGTAGGCTATGAAAAGTCAGCTTTCTTATTGGTTATTTTAGCTACATGTAATATGGCTTTAGATAGAAATGATTAACTAGATTTGCTAAATCATTCCCATCCATGTCTACTATTCAGTAAGCCTTGTTGTCATAGGCCTTGAAGATCAAGAAAGTTCCTTCCCAATTGGTTGAGAACTTGTTTGCATGCTCTTGGATGGCTTTGAGAACTAGGTCTTCCACTTTGATCTTGCAATTGCCTAGGTTATGATGGTGTTGGAATTTTTGCCTTTCTTGGTAGTGTTTAATGTGAGAAAGTGTTCATACACACTACTCATCCACCAAGTCTAGGTCCATGGTATGTAGCTACTTATTCTATTGATTGTTAATGAAGTCAAATAGGACTACTCAGAGTGATGGTACTTGCAATTCAGGAGGCAAAATAGCTTTAGAACCATAGATAATTATATATGGGATTACACTTGTTGTGGTATGGTATGTCATTATCTAGGTCCAAAGTGCATGGACAAGCTACTCATGCCACTTGTGCTTGTTATTGTTCAACATTTTCTTAAGAAAGTTGATGATGGACTTATTGCTTGCTTCAGCTTGTCCATTGGCTTGAGGATAATATGACGATGAGAAAGAATGCTTAATGTTAAGGTCATGACAGTAATTTTTGGTTTATTGGCTACTAAATTATGGTTCATTTTTTGTGACTATGGTCATAGGTATGCCAAAATGGGCTACTATGTTATCCAAGATGAACCTATAGACTTGTTTAGATGTATTCTTCCTTAGGAGAATAGCCTTAATCCACTTTGTAAGGTATTCAATTGTGGTGATCATTAAGCTATTCCCTACAAAATACTTAGCCATTGTAGGTATATTGATATCCTACACCCATTGTTGAAACA
Organism: Gnetum montanum; assembly: GCA_015680685.1. Classification (NCBI taxonomy): domain Eukaryota; kingdom Viridiplantae; phylum Streptophyta; class Gnetopsida; order Gnetales; family Gnetaceae; genus Gnetum; species Gnetum montanum. The sequence goes on from MNCI01001077.1 coordinate 26,572, forward strand.
ACCAAGTGGTCTGAGTAGTGTGTAACTTAGTTGGTAGTACATGTATGAGATTGCAATGCGGCTAGTAGGTATCACATGTTTTGACCTTCTGCAAGAAATTATTTTTCATATAGGATCAGTAATAGCCTAACTATCTAATCTTAGTAGCCATAGCGCTAGGTCATATATGTCCCCTACATTCACCCTTGTGAACTTGCTCTAGGACTATGTGGGCCTCAGTTTTACCCAAGCACACTAACAATATGTCATCGTAGGACTATCAAAATAATGTATTATTGCTTACCATGATATACTATTTTGATCATTTATGTATATTATCCTTTTGAGTAGCGGTTAGGCCTTTTAAAGGTTCACCATGCATAAGGTAAAACTTGATATCATCATACCATTCTCTATAAGAGTACTATAGACTACTACCACAAAGGTATCCTCATCACTCTCCATGATGGAAATAGCACAGTCCATAGTCAATGTAGGTAACTTGCTAAACACACTTGGCATCACACTAAGGGCTAGCATTGTAATTACATCATCTATAGTGTTTTTTTGGGTATATGTTGGTTATCAGTGTCTATAAACCATTGCATTATTTGATTTCCTAGGTTAGAGTAAGATTACAAATGTTTGAATTTAGATGTGTAAACCTCAATTACTTGGTTGATCACAAGTTGTGAATTTCCCTTGATCATTAAATGCTTGATTCCTAAGCCATTAATTCCCATAATTTCTCTTATCATACCTCCATACTTCACTATCTTGTTGATGCATAGGAACTAAAAACAATAGGAAAAGGGTCAGATTTCACCAAATGGAAATGCAATGATGATAGAAACATTGGCCTCATGGATAATTGAAGCTCTATCAAAGTGCATAAGTACCTTAGAACCCTAAAGCACTTCACTAATAGTGTTGACATGTTCATCTAGAAACTCAAGATCTATGGTTGCATGGTTATCAGTAAATGAAATTGTAAGTTGTATAGCTATAACTTGACCTTTTGTTGATGCTTGAGAAATATAATGAAAAATCCATTGTTATTGCTTTCTATCAAGCTATATAGCTACCTTCATAAATTTTTTTTGTTATGGCTTTGAGCAGATTATCTTTGTAAATGACATTGACCTAGCTCCTAAAGAGGTACTATCTTCACTTCTTCAACAAGAAGATTAGTGCTAGATAATACATCTCCACTTTAGTCTATCGAGTCTCATAGACAACCAATGCATACGTAAGGTAGTATACTAGGATATCTACTTCATCATCATGTTTTTGATAGAGTACAGAGGTAATAGACATGTTAGAGATGACAAGGTGGATGTAAAATAATTTATCCTGTTGTGGGGGATAGGCTATCAATAGTTGTGCCAACTCTTGCTTAAGGTTTTCAAAGGCTTCTTGACATTAAGCCATCCACTCATAGTAAAATCCTTTCTTAAGTAAATTTTTCATGTGTTATAACTTATCTATAGCCTAGCGATGAACCTATGAATAAATTGCAATCTTCCTTGTAGTTCCCAAAGCTCCTTAAGGCTAGTAGGTGCTACCAAGTTGGATATGACCTTAACCTTATTAGGAGCAACATTTATCCCTACTTCAAATACTACAAAGCCAAGAATCTTACCAATCTTGATACTAAAAATTCACTTCTTGGGATTGATCCTAAATTCATACTTGAGACATCATTTCAGTACAAGATCAAGGTCATGTGCATGATTGTTAATCACTTTGCACTTAATAACTATATCATCTATGTAATCATTGAGCAAACCTATCATGTAATTATTAAAGATGTATGTCATAGCTCTTTGGATTGTTGTCCCCATGTTCTTTAGGCCAAAGGACATCATGGTGTAACAAAAAGTATCACAAGAGGTCATGAAGGTCATACTAAGTTGATGCTCTAGGTTGACCCTTGATGAGTTATCAGAAGTGATATTGGGGCTCCAATATCATGGTTCCAATATCAGGGTCAATAGGCTATGTCAAATATTCAATGTCATTTCTACCATACTCACCTATAAATATCACGTAGGGGAGGTAGAGGATAGATAGTGGGGAGAGTTAGTTAGAGTTTTCCAATTTTAGTTGCACGACATCCTTACTCAAGTGTAATGTACTTAGACACATTACATGTTTGGCAATAAAGATTGAGATCATTTACATCATTGCAACATCCACTCTATGTTTGTGATTCCCTTATATTAAAATTTTGATGTATTTATTTATTGTGATTTCCAACTAATGTTATTTACATTCCCCATCATTACGTGGAATGAGTACAACCAATTGCAAACACATAAGCGTATTGTCTAGTAACCCAGTAGCGATTAGCATATGGTAATCCCAGCAGCAACTATGTGAAGCCCAAGGTGCATATGGAAAATCCAGTTCAGATACTCATCACCTTAGGTTAATATAGGATTTATTTCATACCCTTAGTTAATCAACTCTTTATTATCATTCTACAGTAGAAGTAGTGTTAAAACACTACATCATACACCTCACTTTGGACTAAACCATATGTGACAACAATTCCATTAGTCTAACATGGGAAGACAATGAACAAAAAAGCATAATAACTATCTTAGAACTCACAATTAGCCCATCCAAAGAGTTCCATTGGATCGTGCATATGCACTTGTATTCATATGGTTGGGCGTAGGGGTACCTTGCTGCTTATCATTGGCACCATTGCCAGGGATGGTGCTAATTATCATAGATAGTTATATCATACAACTTCATTGTAGGAATTTCCATGCTCTATATTTTAACAAGGAGTAACAAGTCACACACACATCTCCAACATGTCTCGTGCACACAACATTAGTGATTTATCTAGTGGTGAAACTATTCACTGGTGAACCAATGTTATATATAATGACATAGAATGGAGTGATCATCCTAGATGCGATGATAGATGCTAAAGAACACAAAGCTTATATCATCATCTCAACTACCTATAGGGTTATTAGACTCATGCAACTTAATGTCCATATATGGAGATGTTTTATGGAGAAAGTGAACCCTTGTTATCTACTCGAAGCTTAGCAAACATTCAAGAGGTTGTTAGAATCCCCAAAAAGCATTAACAAGATAGTCATACCAAAAAAATCAAAATGGAGTATATCCCTAGGTTTACAGGAGGCTATAATTCCAGTCCACAATAATATTTGAAAGCCTTCAATGCTGCATGTGCCTTAAAAAACATTGACAACATGTGGTAGAAGCTAAAAATATTTTCCTGGACATTCATCGATCAAGCTGCCATGTGGTATCAGTCGTTGAAACCTATTTCTATTAAGCATTGGTCCACGATGTTAGAATTGTTTAATGACAAGTACCAAACTTATGCCAAAGTGTTCCAGTTATGGAAATAGATCCACGAATGGCAACAAATAGAATATGAGCCCTTGGATTTGGCCCTGGACCATTATTACTCTTTATTGCATAAATATCCAACCCATGGCTTCTACTTGGGGAAGAACAACTTCACCACATCATAGATGGGCTTCAAACTCAAACCCAAGAGACCCTTGGAACATACGCTAAGGGAAAATTATATAAATTAGAAGGCCATTATATTTTAAGGTTAATTCAATGGGTTTCTAAAGAAGAAGTCGAGTTGTGTAAACAACAAAGTTTGAAAAACCACCAATAGGAATCAATGTTTGTAACAAAAATGGTCATTGACCAAGATAAGGCAACATTCCATAGTGAGATGTCCCAACCTCCCTTGCCAATACAACAACTAATTAATGAATTTTATGCAAGGTTGAATAGAATATCTACATGGCTTCAGGATAGTGCTTTGTCATATACCAAGCCTACTAAAGTAAGTGTGGCACTACACAGTCTCAGTGAAGAATCTCAACATAAAGGAGCCAATCACAAAATAAGAAAAATGAAAGGCCAACAAGAAAAACACATTGCTATTGATAACAAGGTCAATAGCTTCATTACAAACATGGATGAGGAATGGTACCTTTGACTTTATGATCATCCAAAGAGCTAATGCCCGATATTGTCACATCTATAGGAGCATTGGAATTTTGCACTAAACCCAAAGTTCTAATGCCAACACAAGCCTAGAAGAATACCTTTCTATCCACATAGTTATGGCCCATCCTATAACCGCATGGTTAGGAACCATCCTTAGCCTTATGATCAACCTCAACCATAGTGGCAACCACCAGAGTCATGGGGGAGACAATCACCCACTTGCCAGCCATCTCACCATTCGTAGTCATATGAGTACTATGTTCAAAAGCCTGTTTCATTGAGAAGTTTCCATTCATCTTCTTCTTCTTCATCACATGTGTACCACTCACTAGAACACCATTGCTACATGCCATCTCCCATGTTTTCACCACTACATGCCACATATCCTTTTTCATTTTTTTCAAGCTCTCATGTTTTCCTCTTTCACACATCATCACCCATTTTGAAGGATTTAGCACAACATCATTTATAGCCACAAGTGGCTACTTGTGCAACAACTATGTGTACCAACGATAAATCAAATAGAAACCCTTTATGGCCACACAAACATCCCTTCTTCAGGACTATTCACACCAAAAAATGTAAAGGCCAAACATCACCCACTGTATCTACTACTCCTGCGCAAGGGCAACCTAGCAACGTGTTCCTTCCTTTGGATCTACCACCTTCTGTACATACATCAAAGTTGCCTATTGTCTCTACTTCTATTTTGACCACTATTGTGGATTCTGATTTTATGCCGAGACAACAAAATCCATGTATGCCACCAAGTTGTCATGACCTTAGTTGGATGCCAGGAATGTTTCGAGCTACCCCATTTCCACACTAGCATACTGACCCAACCTTTATGCCATGTGTGTGAGACCACCAGGAAGCATGCCCTATACCACGTATCCACAATGTATGGACCCTTTTGTTAGTTCATATCATCCTCCAATGCCTAGTCCTTGGGGCTATCTTCCTTTCTAACTATAAACTAATCCTCCATTTTTTTTGTTTTACTTTCTTTTATTTTTAGTTTATTCTATTTTATTTTATTTTATTTTTCATTTTTTTCTCTATTATTTTTGTTTTGTTTTGTTTTGATTTATTTTGTTTACCATTCCTAAATGTTCTCGATCAACAAGTGAGTTTCACTTTGGTCTACTTGGGGTGGAGATTTGTTTCTATGTTGTTTCCATCATAAATGTTTAACTATGTGAATGGTGAGTCTACTTCATCCATCCATCCACTTAATTCTATGGTTTCCCTCTATTTTGGAAGGATGAAGCCCCTTTTTCTAATCAAACTATAATGAATCAGTGGCTTGGTATCCTTCACCTTGAAGAAGGATTCAAAGGAATTGAAAAGGGTGCAACTTCAAGGGGATTTGATACACTTGTACTACTTTATTCTCTTGAACATGTGGATGTTGTCATTAATTTTTTGCCATTCCAGCATCAAACACCACCAAGAAGTAAACCCATCAAATACATTTTTACATGGTGTGGTTCCCTTTCAAAAGAAGAAGAAGAAGAAAAAGCAAAGAAAAACAAAAGAAAAACAAAAAAAGAAAATAATTGAAATTCAAAGCACACCCCTTAGATGAAATAATTGAGTATGGACTACAAGCACTAGTTATGGAACTAGAGAGACATGTACCCATGCCTGAAGATTCCCTCTAACTAAGGTCCTTCCACACTTCCTGCTACTCTTTTCTTCTTTTTGGTGGGATGGTGGTTGATCTATGAGAACACCCATGTTGCCTAAGAGGATGGATTGATCAGGTGTGTTGATGGAAGGTCACTAGATGTGGTTCTTTTTGGTTTGGATTTAGGATGGTTGTTGTCAAGTTACCTTAACCACTAAAAACACAAGGGGCTTCATACGACCTCCATATTGGGAGTCCATTCTGTGTTCTCTCTTTCCACCATGATTTCCATTCCTCACCTCAATATTCTTTGTGTTTTCATTTATGATTAGGATGTACATAGTCATCATTCTCTACTAATGGTGGTGTATTTGTTTTTTATGTGATGTTGTGCGAAAGGTATCAGTCGCATTCAACACCTTGGGTGCATATGGACACCTTTTGGCGTAGTTATGCAAGGGCATCATGGGCATGTACCTACTTTGGGGAGGACCCAATTGTGTAACTCTTATGCATTTTACTTGTTTTTCTATACCACTTCATTTATGCACCTTCCACTATGCCTTAATGCCTATCATTTCACCTTTCCCTAACTATATACCCTTTTCACTTTTGTGCATTATTCCTTTCCATAGCATTCTCCTAATGTGATTCCTAGGTTCCTAATGTTTTGGTACCTCCAAATTTTTTATACCTACCCTCAAATTATTCTCCCTTGTCAAATTGTTAGTTGAGAATTTTTCTGGGCACTCTAAAATCGGGGCCATAAAATCTATAAATATGACACTTAGCCACAATTCCAATTTCATTTTCACATCACAACGCAAGGGGAGTTTTTGCCATTTTTTCTCTTTGGTGCTTTAAGCTCTGCATGCCCTTCATCCACATGCTATATCTCGCTCATTCACCCTCCATTTTACATGCCATTTACACCTATCGATCCCTGGAGTGTCCATCTTAGTCATGCAGGGGTGTTGTTGTGTTCACCTAACATCACATTTTTGTTCACCTAATGTCACATTTCTTCATCGAAAATTGCTATCGCCCAAAAGGTATTATGAGGGTAAACAATGAATACACTAAGTAAAATCAAAGCTAAATGAGTAAATAAACATTTCCTACCATGCCAAAGATACTTTTTACGTATCCCTAATTTCCTTAACTATTTTATTGGATGACTTTGAAAAAAAAAGTAAGGCCTTATCTCTACAATCTAACATGGCTATAACATACACTGAAGGTTGACTAAGGTATAGATGAGTAATGTGATCAATACAAGGATCCCTTAGTAACCTAATGTTTTTTGTAATTATAGATGGCCCCAAAATGAGAAACCCAAGGTGATCCATCATAGAGACCAAGCAAACACCCTTGGGGAAATCAAGGTCAAGCTAGCCAGCAAGGGCCACCAATTGAGTAGGAAGCATAGTCATTCAAAATCCATTAAGAAGCCCCTGCAGAAGTCCCTGCTGAAGCTCAATCTGTGTACATAGAGGTAGCATCTAAAGTGCAAGGACAATGACTCACGTTGTCACTAGAATGCCTTACTACCATTCAGGCATGTCCCATGTTGGCCTCAGTCATTGTGGAAATGAACTTCAGGCCATTGATGAGTTTGCCCCTCAGTCAATGAGGACACACTTGCAAGCATCTCTATTTTGGCCAATTTTATCTAAAAATGTAGAATGGTACTATGGGGAGACTTATTCTTTCTATCATGGTAGAGAAGAAGATACCATGGTAAGAATTGGTGGGTTCACAGTCTCTTATTCCATCAAGGAAATCACTGAAGCCCTAAATTTTCCAAATGTTGAAGCGTGATTGTCGATTTTATCAACCCGACATGATCTAGAGAGACATAAGCTATGGGTGAAATGTGCTTTTGACGATGAGAATAAGTCATACAATGGACTAATCCTAGAAAAGAGTACCTATTTAAAAATTGGGAGATATCATTTATTTCCAAAAAAAGGGCTTAATCATCTATCCACCTATGCAACTAGGGGATGTGCTGTGTTAATGGGAAAATTTCAAGCCAACATTCCTAAACTATACTTCATGGAGATCAAGTAGTGGTTTGAAGAGGCAAAGTTGGGGAAGCTCACTTTACCATTCCCTTGTCTAATTCAAAAACAATGTCAATGTGTTAGAATCCTTGGTTATACTAATGACGTATCTTGCAAAGCTCAAAACTCTACTTTTATAGAATTGCTCAAAATAGTTCCTTCGAGAAAAGATCTCAGAGAAGAGAAAGAAGAAAAACCAGAGTAGGGATACATCATCCAACTGGAGCAACAAATTGAATAGCTTATGCCCCAATTGGTGTAGGCCAAGCAGCAACAGGAAGTAGGACCTAGCCATAGACTATAGTCTAAACAACCACTACTGCCATCTCAACCACCTTAGTAATAGCTACCAAATTATGATTATAGGCCTACACTTACTCATCTCTAGTGGATCTCAGACCTCATGAGCTAGGGAACACCTAATGAGTCAAGCCTCTTTCGAGTTCTTGATGATGCAGTCCAACCCACAGTGTTTGCTGATCCTACCATAGGGTAGGTTTCACTCCAGTATGGATGAGAAGCCCAATGGTCACAACAAATCTCTGGGAACACCGAATCATTTCAAGTAATGCTCGAAACCGGTGAAGGGGCTATAGTGGTAGTCATGCAACACCAGGATGTGGTAGGTGTAGTGGATGTTATCAAGGACCACAATAAAGAATCCTTTCAATTTCCTATTGTACCACCAATGGATCTCACAGGCACACAAGATGTGCAAACATTGGTTGGTCCCACCATGACTCTAGCTGAACACAAGGATATGGTGGATAAAAAACTACAGACAAGGTAGGTAATGACCTCCTTGTTCGACATCCCCAATGATGTCATTGTAGCATAGTGCAAACTAATGTCATCGTCAAGCATAGGGTCAAGCATGTAGAGGTGGAAACCCAAAGGCTTCATCAAGAGCTTGCAACCTTAAAGGTAGAAAGGTAGGATCCATATTCATTGATTCCACCCAAGACAATGGAGGATTTCCAAACTAAGCAATTGGCTTAGATGATAGAAGAGAATAAAAACCTAGCATAGGAAAGAGAGAAAGTAGTATGGGATGCTTCTACCATAGAAGTGTGAACCCATGTGCATCTCAAGGCCCTTACAGACCTACAAGAAGAAAATAAGCAGTTAACTATAGTAAATAATAAGTTGACGCCATTGACCAACAAAAGAATTTGTTAGAAGAAAGAACTCGCTAGATAAGAGAGTAGCTAGTGCAGGTCATCCACAACATGAGTTGCCTCACTTGAGAAAATCAAATCCTCTCTATAGAGGATGTATGCACTATTCGAGAAAAGTTGGTCATTGAAATAAGCACATGGAAAAACAAGGCTAAAAAGAATAAGTGGCTCAAGCAGCACTTTCATGACCAGGTGGGCATGTACAAAGAAATCATTGAAAAAGAAATCTAAATGGCAAAGGGTCAGATAGATTCTTTTGTGGCCCAATGATCTGACTAGAGAAACAGCTTGGATACATATGACCTTGGTCACCAAGCAAAGGTTAAAATTTGGGACCTGCAGATTACTAATCTGAAAGAGTATATGGAGTTGGCCAATCTTCAATACACCAACTTGGCCATATTGATAGTAGGGTGCTCATGTAATGAGGCTTAAGAGGTAGGAAGCTACCACATATGCATTGTATGAAAATGAGTTTGTTGACCGCAAAGAAGCTCTTGACAAGCTAGTAGTCACAACTATAGAATTGGAGGTAGTTAAGGCGAGCTACCATGGACAGAAAGATGTAACGATAGACTTGGCCTGATGCTTCATTAATTATCAAGAGTTGAAGATAAGTCCAAGGAATTTGAAGAGGAGAGACAACAATTTGTAGCATGGTATGTAAAAGATAATCAAATGTTTCTGCAGCTACCGTGCTCATGGGATGTGCCAATTCCCTCACACATCAGGTCTTCTACATGGACTATGCATGATCCTAGAATAGAGGAGGAGAAATTTCAATTGCTTCTACATTATCATAAGCCTCTAAAACTAGGACATAAAGGCAAGGGAAAGAAGATTTTGGAAGAGCCACCACCTCTTGGCACAACGTAGTGACTCCATCATTGTTCTTTTTGTTCTTAATTCTAATTCTTATAATGTGTCATCATTTTGTTGTAATAAAACACCACTACAATGCAATGATTATTTTGTTAGTCAATAATCCCATACCTTTCACCATTTTGTATGAAACTCGAGGATGAGTTTTCATTCAGTCATGGGGGTATGATGAGTCATCAGAAGTGATATCCGGGCTTCAATATCGTGGATCCGATATCAGGGTTAGTAGATGATGTCAAATATCTAATGTCATTTCTACCATACTCGCCTATAAATATCACATAAGGGAGGTAGAGGATAGATAGATGGGAGAGTCAGTTAGAGTTTTCCAATTTTAGTTCAAGTGTATGCTCGTAGTGTGATGTTTATGGTTGCACAACATCCTTATTTGACTGCAATGTACTTGGGCACATTACATGTTTGACAATAAATATTGAGATCATTTACATCATTGCAACATCCACTTTCATTTTTGATTTACTTAGATTAAAATTTTAATGTATTTATTAATTGTGATTTCCAACTAATATTATTTATGTTCCCTGTCATTAAGAGGAATGAGTACGACCAATTGCAAACACATAAGCATATTGTCTGGTAACCTAGTAGTGATTAGCGTTTGGTAATCCTAGTGGTAACTACATGAAGCCCAAGGTGCGTACGGACAATTGGGTTCAGATACTCATTGCCTTAGGTTAATATCGGATTTATTTCATTCAATTAGTTAATCAACTCTTTATTATCATTCTACAGTAGGAGTAATGTTAAAACACTACATCATACACCTCACTTGAGACTAAACCATAGGTGAAAATGCTTCCACTAGTCTGACGTGGGAAGACAACAAACAACAAAGCACAATAACTATCTTAGAACTCACAATTATCCCCATCCACAGAGTTTGACTAAATCATGTGTACATGCTCATATTCGTATGGTTGGGCATAGGGGTACCTTACTACTCATCAACCCTAATCTAGTTGTATCTCAAATACCCATCCATAAAGGATAATAAGGCATATTTGGTTGTAGTATCAGTAAGTTGATCAATATTATGTAAATGAAAGTCATCCTTGCTTGTTGTCTTATTTAAGTCTCAGAAATCTATGAAAATGTGAATACTCCTATTTTTTTAGGGACTACCACTATATTGGATACTAATTCTACGTAGCCAATAGATATAATGAAACCAACTTGGTATAGTTTCATGATTTCATCAGGAACTTCTAAGGCTAAATTGAGTCTAATCTTACAAATCTTTTTCTTAACAAGTCCAATGCTAAGATCAAGTATAATGTTGGGTTGGAATAAGCATGGGTATAGGTCTAGCATATCTTCATATGACTAGGAAAATCTCTTAATATTACCTTGCAAAACCTTGGTGATGGCTTGAGCCTGTTGAGGTTCTAATGAGGAACTTAATTTTAGTGTTTTCTCCTCACCATTATGTGTTGTGATAGGAACCTCAACTATAGAGTCTTTAGTTATGTTGCTAGCCAAAAGATCAAGGGTTTTGACTAGGTTCTTAGGCCACTCTAGAGGTGTTTTGATTCAAGCTATATACTTGACAAGACTCTTAGGCTCATGATCTTAGCAATCAAGGTCAATACATCATTCAATGTTACTATGGGACCCACTTATGCTCAAAGGTAAACTAGTTTGCTTCCAAGTGTCGAGACACTAATCTTTCATATCAACCATAAGCACATTAAGTGGCACTTAGGTAAAAATGAATAAATAATGCTTCAAATGATATAAAACACCTCGGTAAGGATGCAAACACATGCTATTATAGTGCCAATCAAAATGATAACAAGGTCAACTAAGGTTATAGGATGTAGTTGAAGATAAATTAAATGGAATAAAGGCTAAACAAAGTTAAATGAAGGTTAGAATAAGTTGAAACACCATAAGAAAATGGAAAATAATTTCAAATATGGGAAATAAGGTTGCACTAGGTCATTTTTAGGCCTTGGCAAACCATGTTTCCTGTTTAAGGCCATGGCCATATGATGTCAAATGTTCATCAAATATGGTCAAACCCAATTAAATAACACTAATCAAAGCCTAGACAAAGGGCAATAGTGACCATAGTAGTGAAAAAAAAGATAAATTTAATGAAACCAAAGGCTAGATAAGTTCAATTGATGATAATAAGGGATAAAAATGCAAAGCAAGGTCAAAACAAGTTAGAACTCCATGAAACAAGTATAAATCCATCAAAATGGAATATATGTGGTAAAACTTGGATAATACTAGTTGAAAAGTATTAGAATTTACTATTTTTAGGACATAGTAGGCCATGATATGGGGCTATAGGGTTGTTGGGAAAGTTTGGGCACATGAGGGGGCCATTCTGAGGGTTGTTTTGAAGCAAAATTAATACTTTTCCTTGTGACGACATTGGCTTAGCATAGTCATGCATACTCCAACATAGTTAACATTCAAGGTTAGTTTCTTCGCTTAGTATGATTGATTTTAGGCTTTCAGCCATCTAGATATCTAGTTCATGGGGTGGATATTTGAAGATTGGTAAGTTTTGGCATTGGTTTAATTCTCAAAAAGACTAAAATGCATGTTTCTAGTGGGGATAGATGAGTTCATGGGATTTATAGTTCTAAGAAAAGTTGGGATTATGTTTAGGTAACATGTGGATGAGGCTCTGGGCATTCTTGATTAGTTTTTGGCTATTCTAAGTTGTTTACTACTGACTATTGTTGTCTCATTTTCCTTTTCTACTGTGACTACATTGGCCCAGCATAGTCACCGGCTTCCTCAACATAGTAAGGAATGGAAAATAGATTTTTGGAAGTTTCAAATCTTAATCAACCATGCTAATGAGCTTCCATGATCACTAATACTGTTGCCGAGGGTTTGAGTGTCGAAATTGCTAGTTTTGGATCCTCTTTGGATCTTGGGTGATGAAATACCTTGTGATTAAGATGGAAACATGGTAAAAAAAAGCATGAATCATGGCTCATTTCCTAACATTTGAACATGCTCTAATAGGGTTCTTGGCCATTCAAAGAGTCAATTTGAGAAATTTTGAGTTGTTTTGATCATTTTCAAGTGGACTACACTGGGCCCTGGTAGTGCCTACATTGGCCTAGCATAGTCATTATTTTCCTTAGCATAGTTAAGTTTTCAAAGTTGAAAAAACTATAATTTATTGCTAAAATTGATTCTATTAAGGTCACAAGACTTCTAAAAATAATCTTTGAGTTATTTTTGGCAATTTTTGAGTAATTTTATATGCACTATGCTGTACCCTAGTAGTGACTACATTGGCCTAGTGTAGTAAAATCATCTTTTAGCATAGTCACGATTTTAATGGTCAAAAATAATGAGAAAAAGTAAATTTCATGGTTGGACAGGCACTTGTGAGGTCACAGGTGGATTTTTCCTTTTATTATTAATTTTGGACAACTTGGAGTGGACTATGCTAAGGCTAGTCAATGACTACACTAGCTAAGCATAATCATAATTTTCCTCAACATAGTTGAGATTTTGAGAGTGAAAATTTTTGAAATATAACTCAAGTCCAAAGTATAATGGTCTCAATGTGTCCCAACAAGGTCCTACAATTAGAAAATATGTTCCATTGGTTGAATTTGATGTGGTTGAAGCCCTAAAAGATGGACTATGCTAGGCAGCACTAGTAACTATGCTAGCCCAGCATAGTCTCATTATTCTTCAATGTAGTTGACACTTTGGGGATGGAAAACAAAGGTTTTCATGATCACAATGGGTTCCAACAAGGCCTAGGATTTACTAGTAGTGGGTTTAGGTTATTTTTGGTATTTTTTTGGTCAATTTTGGGTGGACTATGATGGGCCCTAGTATGGACTATGCTAGCCCAAGGTAGTCCCAACTTTCCATCAATATAGTTAGTATCTAGACATTTAAAAAATGGAGAAAAATGATAAGGCTTGACATAGTGTTTAATTCTATGGTGTTTTGAAGTTCTTGGAATGTGAGTTGGAGTGGGAAATAAGTTGTTCAAGGCTTTCTATGTGGACTACACTAGGCCCAAAATAGTCATTGCATTTGAGTTGAAAAGTAATGAGATTTTAAGTCCATGTTTGGTCCATCAGGGTTTTAAGGTCTCTGAAAGTGGATTTGAGTTTGTGACTGATTGATTCAAGGATTTCAAGTGCACTACACTAGGCATCAGCTATGACTACATTGGCCCAATGTAATCCCTAGGTTTTCCTAGCATAGTGTTGGAAAATGATTAGTTTTTAACATAATAGAATGCATTAGACCAAGTTTCAATGCTACCGGGAGCTCTAGCAAGGGTTTTGAAAGGTATGATGATCATTTAGAGCATATTTGGAGCTAGATGGGCTAGAAGAAGTTTATTCCATCATGGACTACATTGGGCATGAGTTGGGACTATGCTGTCCTAGCCTAGTCATTTAGTTTCCCTAGGGTAGTAATGGAAAATCATTAATTTTTTAACAAATTTTAATGTATTTAACTATGCTTCATGTCTGCAAGGGGATTAGATAGGGGTTAGGAAGGTAGGGTGAAAGATGCTATCTATCCTAAGGTTTTCATGGATTACAACCTTAGTGTAATCAAGCTTAGAGGTTGAAAAAACTCAGTGTAGTCATTGATTTTTGGAATTATTTTTTTGAAGTGCTCACTTGGACCCACTAAAAATTAGAATATCTTTTTGTGAAAAATATTCTTCTAACTCAATGTAGTCCCTAGTTTCCAAATTCATCATCAAGTGAAGTGGAGTTATGAAAGGAAACTAGCATTTTAATATTGACGTATAGGTTTAAGACTTGGTCTTATTTGGGAAAACATGAAAAAATCATTGTTTGAATATCTCTTCACTATAGTGCCCAAGTTAAAGCCCTATTGTTGTTACTATTATCTACTATTAGCATATTCAAGGCCTTTCTTACCGATAGTGTTAGCATAGTTACCTCAGGACTACTAGAGACTAAGGATCCTCCACGTTTTTGTGCACCAATCGTTTGAACAATGAATAAGAAGGTTCTTACTAAGAATCCTACATTTAAATAGGTAGATGTAGTTGCCCAAGTCTTGTCATGTATCCCCCATCCAAGGATTGGAAAAGGCTTTACCACCACTTTTCTTAGGTACCCATTCTCACAAGTTTTTTCCATTTGTTCCATGTAATCTATTTTTAGGATTTATTATGTTTCTCATATCTAGGTATGCATATTCATCATTTTGAGGTTATGTAAAAATCCCATCACATATCTAGGTGATGTTTATTCATTTTTTATGTTACTTGGACTTTGGGTTTTGTTTAGGTTGAAGTTTAAATATTTTTTCCATGATTTCCATGGATTTTTGCTTTTTTGGGCTAAAAAAGCAATGCTAATTTTGAAATTTTTTATGAGAAAAAAACTATTTTTTAATTTTCGAAGATCATGGGATTATTGGTTACTATTTTTTAATTAGAAAAATTTCTGAACCACTTGATTTTGCCTTACAAATAATTTTTTATGGCTATTTCCATGAAAGTGCATCAAGTGGGTTTTCTATTTTTTGGTCATTTTTTATCTAAACTTGGTCATTTTTATATGGTGAAAAATTATGGGTTTTTATTTCATCTTTCAAGTATTGTAATGAATTTAATGGTTGGTTTTATGAGCTTATGTGAAAATGGATTTTGGCATGATGACCATGGTAAGGTTAATTTGTAATTTGTTTTGAAAAGATGGCTAAGAATATTTATAGTTTCTTATTATGACTTGTAGTTCATGGTTTTATGATTTTGATGACTATGAAATCATTGAAAAATGCATAAGTGGTTAATTTTCTATGAAATTTTCCATACGGTCATGCGAAATCATGGTTTTAAGTTTGTTACACATTTATCCCTATGAAGATGGGCAACATTTAGACTTTAAAAAAAATTTCCCTCAATGTACCATGATCCTAGAGATAGTTTGAGATGTTGGAAAGGGGCTATAAGTGGTTTGTATCAAATAATTTTTTTGTTGGCATTTTTCACAAGTGATTTCCTATGGCTATTCTAGTGTGAGGTGTAGATTGGGGGTTGTAGAGTTGGATTATGGTTTGAATTTTTTCTAAGTGTTGTTTTCTATGTTGTATGATTGCAATGTTATCCTTTTTGATATTTTTTATGTATTTTTAGTTTTGAATTTGGCCTACATGATCATAACAATTGTGATTGGATGTTACAGGGCCTTCTTGAAGCCCATCTTGGTGGTTACAGATATGGTGGGGCTTTTATGATGCATCCATCTCCCTAGGCCTAACACTCCAATTTACGATATGCAGTGGGGACATTGTGAAGAATGGTTTATGCTAGGGACCAAGGACTTTCTTATCTAACTACTATAGAATTATAGTATGATGGTTTGGTCACACTCGGCCTTTAGGATAGAAACATCAATAGTGGAAACCCTTCGACCTAGTTCCTCTAGCCTAATTGTCAAGTTCTTGATTGATGAACTTGATGTTAATGTGGATGGAGAGAATAATGAAATTAAAACTAATGTGGGTAGTTATAAATTATCTAAAATTTTGGAGATGCTTGAGTTTAGCATATGATGAATGGTGAGGTACCCCTACACTTAACCATACGAAACGAGCGTAGCATGCGCGATCTGGTCGAACTCCGTAGACTAAATGCCTACACGCCCCATGGAACACTTGGGGTTAATCATTTGTTTTCTTCCCAGACTTACTTGTGTTTTTCACAGTGTATGGGTAAGTAAGTCCGAGGTATATGATTTTTATATCTTTTCAATATTTTTCTCCTATGCTATCGAGGTGAAGGGTTGAGAAACTAACTAACTCTAACTAATGAACTAAGTCTAAATTAACTAGTTTCAACATCCATTCCCACTTACCGTACACACCCTAAACTATGCAACCGTAGCTACCAAACGCTAATCGTTACTGGGATCACCACACGTAACGCACATGCTCGAAGTGGTCATACTGATGATCTTAACTAGCCTAAACATGATAAGCATCCGTTCCTTGGCTATCCGTACACATCTATGAATGATCGTAACCAAGTCATACTTATCGCACGTTCTAGGAGATAAAGGTGAGAGAGACTAATTGCGATGAGCAGCCGATTCCTTGATTAGCCGTACACATTCGTAAATGCTCGTAATCAAGTCGTACTCATGCCACGCTAATTTAGGGTAATAAATAATAGGTAAGAAATAACATGTAATAAATCCTATTCCATGCACTACAAGGTTTATCCACAAAGCTCGTCTTTATTGCCGTACACAACTTGCGTTCAGGTACAAAGCTGCTTGAATAAAGATCCGATTACTTGGGGACTCCTACTACAGGAGCATTGAAAATATTCTATCTCTAGAGTGATCAATCTACCGGAGTTTTCCTACTTTTAGCCTAGGATGAAAAATAAGGGGAGTGCCACCTCTTATTTATAGATTTGGCAGTGGACCACAATATCATGTACACGACATCGCAAGGGATGACATGATATTGCGGCTCATGTGAATTACGTCTCATCATACCCCCATGACTGAATGAAAACTTGTCCTCGAGTTCCTTACAATAATATCAGGAAGGTATGGAATTATTGAGGGGAATGGAACTAATGGGATGACATGTGAATGGATCATCATTACAAGACTTGACAAAACTAGTGTCCATGACAACAAGGGTGAACACCTTATTACAATGACATCAGGCCTTTGTTGGAAGCTAAGAAAGACAAAGAGAAAGAAGTGTTGTTGCTGCCAATGCCAAGGTTACACCTTTCGTTGTCCATCTGTAAGTGCACCATCGATCTTGCTCCTTGCATAGCTGCTTCAGCGCTACTCCATTCCAAGTGTTTGCTCCAAATCCAATCCATTGTTTGTATGATCACCATCTGCACAAAAAACACAATCTTATATTAGCAAGGGTAAATGAATCATCATGTAATTGATACCTTG
>MNCI01001077.1:45524-68844 GCA_015680685.1 Gnetum montanum
ACAAAAACTAGAAAAGTTAAAGAAATTTGTAAAACAAAAACTAGAAAAGTTAAATAAATTTGTAAAACAAAAACATGTAAAACAAAAATTGAAAAAGAACTAAGGGCCCCATATGATCAGCATAGGTGGCCATCTCCCCCATGAATGAGTTGTAAGGGAGAGATCTGAAATAATGAGCACTTGTTTGAATTTCTAAGAAGTGTCCAAATTTTCCCAATTGATGATCTGAGATTAAGCGGTGGAAGTTGGCGACGCTCATATTCCAATGTATATATGATTTCGTTATGGACATGGGTTTCCTCAGTTCGTTCCATGCATATTTGCTTGCTTCTTCGAGTAGCTGTCAACCACGGGGTGTCTACTACTAGTTGTGTGGTTGCTACATACAAGCATCTTTGTTTCAAAGTTTTGAGAGCACACCTATTACATGGAGGCATTTCCTTCATGTCATCACTCGATGAATCACTATATGTGATGCATCGAACTTTCCTCTTCTCGATCTTTCCACAAATGTTTATCTTAGAGATTTCCAAGGAAAGCGGATCTTAAGGCATGCATCTATAGTAGTAAGCCATGCCCTTCCCATTATAATTGGGAAGTCCCCTTCGTTGTTGTTGACTTCAATCACCTAGAAATTAGCTGGGTAGGACCAACCACACATAGTGGTAATGATGTCCTCCACCAATCCCAAGGGAATGGTGATGGACTAGTTTGCCAGCTCTAGTTGAATGTTGCTCTTCTTAAGTTGGGGTAGGTTCCAGGTGTAATACATCTCTCGTGATATTAAGTTGACTCCAGAACCGAAGTCAAGAAGAGCGCTATGGGGTTTGTTCCTGACAATCTATAAATAGATTAAGGGACTCTTAGGGTCAGTTAGTTTCTTGGGAAGGTGGCCTACCTTAATCCAGTCGGTTATGGTATGTGTTAACATAACCGTATGCGTTACGCTCTGTTGGACTGAAAGGTGCTCCGAAGTGTTAGATGGTAGAGGAGTGTACATGGGCCAAAACTCTTCTTGTTGCGAGATTTTTTTTGGGCTTTTAGTTCTGAAGAAGGGTCTTCTCTTTTTACAGTTGTCAGAACCAGCAATAGGTTAGATATTTACAGCTCTCGCAACATGACGCTGCTATGGTTGAGGAGGAAGTTCCCCTTGCATTCGGAGCAGGAGGTGTTATGGAAACTACTTGTGGTGGAAGAGGTGCCGATGGATTTGGAGGATGGTGTGGATATGGAGTGTCTCCTAGAAGAGAAGGAGTCCTTCTGAAGTACTCCCAAACTTGGTAGTGACAGTTGGAGGTAGTGTGACTCATAGAGCCACTTGGAGAAGTTAGCTACTGCACATAATATCCATAAGGGTCAGGCTGCCGATAAGGGTACTGATGTTTCAGCGATGGCATCCCTCATGACTGTGGGTATTACCACTACTGATGCTATCCAATGGGCTATGGTGGAGTTCCACTTGGATAATACGTTAGTGGTTGGTGGAACTACCTTGGGTTACCTTGTGGATAAGGTAACCTTTGGGGTGTTTGCCATTGGTTGAGTCTTGGATTTAGTGCATGCACCCCAGACTCCTGTAGATGTGAAATAATTAGACAACATACCTTAGGATGGTCATAGTGGTAGATCTCACATCCACCGTCATCGTCTGTGTTAGAGTTAATAGCCACATCAGAGTTAGTGATTTTCCCCTTACCCTTGTTATGTGCAAGGCTTAAATCTCTCCAATTTTTCTTACCTTTGTCACTACTTTGTTCTACCTTAGACTCTTCTACAATTTTTAAGACAGTTTCAATTTTAGAGTCTAAGGAACTCCATACATCATCTACCTTAGCCGCTATTTCTGTTGTCAACTTTTGAAGTGGTAAGTTCTTTCTGTTCACCAACTCTTCAATTGGTGACTCATCCTCTTCATCACAAAATTTCACTCCCTTCTTTCAAAGAGAGGGATCATGGTTGTACTCTTCTGCTCTTTCCCTTTTTCGTAGCTCACCTTCTTCTTTTGCTACTTGTTCCAATAAATGATGAACTTCATGGGCTCTAAGTTGTGAGAGTCTCCCTTGGGCAAAAGACCCAAGGGTTCTTCTAGTTTCATGCCTTAGCCCATCCATGATGTGGTGAAGTTGATCCTGCTGAGCATACCCATTGCCCAGGCAACGATGTAACAATGTGTAGTAGTGGGCCATGGTAGCATCCAAGGGTTCATATGTACCTTTCTTCTAGCCTTGGATCTACTTACGCAAATTGGACACTCTGGAGTACGTTTGATACTTCTCGTTGAACAATTCTAGCATCGTACTCCACCTCCTAATGGTTTCTGGTTCTAAGGACCAGTACCAACTCTCTGATTCTTTGGTGAGTATCCTTGGGAATAACTTAATTTTTTTCCACTAATTTTCTATATTTTGCAAGGCATAGGCATCGTGGAATGCCTATAAATGATTTTGTGGATCAGCATTGTATCCCCCTTCAAATCATGGGATATTGTTCATGTCTAATCATTTGATCTGACTATCTTTTAAATGCCTTGTGGGAATCCTAACTACCTCCATCATGTCAAGCATACTTTAGGTTGCAAGTAGGGGCTCATCATGATCATCTCTTTCATGACATCTGTGATGTCTGCGTTTTTCCCTACTCTTCCTATGTCCTTGCCCTTGTCCTCTCTCTCAACTTTCCCGTCGAGGTCTCATTTTTCTTACCTTTATCCTCACCTTTATGTTCATGGTGGCTGTGCCCAGATGTGAAAGGAGAGGGTGAGTGATGTGAAGAAGGGGAAGAAGAAGGGAAACCATCGTCATGATGATGTTTCTTGCATTCTCTTTAGTTGCTACGGCCCCAATCGTGGTGACGATCTGAGTGCCCATCCTTAGCATGAGTGGTTGTTCCCTCTATGAATAGTTGGTGTTCATGGACATCAGAACCATGGTTATGTATTTTTGATCGTAGGTTCCGATACCCAACCTCCTCATCATTGTTAGGAGGGGGAACATCATTTACTAAGGAGCCCGTTATAAGGGGTTCCTCATCTTCTATTTTGCTAAGGATGTGCAGACCTTTGCCCTTTAGAAAAGTATGTTGACTCTCCTGCCTTAAGTCCCTCATACGTTGGGAATCTATGGGATAATAATCCATCATGTCAAAGTCTTCAGCAACGTATTCAGCAAATAGTTCTTGTATGCCAATCTATGTCAAGGCATGGAAAAGCATGCGAGAGACTAATCAATCTGGGGGTAACACGGTGTTCCCTTGCAAATCTTTCCATCGCAGCTATTTTTCTTGATGGAGGATAAAAGTAAATTCTAGAATATACTCATCAGGATGAGTATAAACTATCGTGTATTGTTTAGGACTTGGCTAATTTTGGCTATGTGTTTTATCTTGCCGACTATCTCATGTATGGTCCTTAGGTGGTGAGTTGCTCTTATGAGAAGAAGGCATTGTTATCGGTGTGCTAATTCACTGTTATATAAATTTTTTTCTTGATTAACCCAAAGGTTCATTAAGGCTCACAACTATGTGAGTGATATTCCTTATGTTCTATTCAGCGCACAAACACTTAGTCCCCGACAACGATGCCAATGATGAGTGGCAAGGTACCCCTACACTCAACCATAAGAAACAAGAATAGCACGTGCGATCTGGTCAAAATCTGTAGACTAAATGCCTACACGTCCCATGGGACACTTGGGGTTAATCATTCGTTGTCTTCCCAAACTTACTTGTGTTTGTCACGATTTATGGTTAAGTAAGTCCGAGGTATATGATTTTTATATCTTTTCAATGTTTTTCTCCTATGCTATCGAGGTGAAGGGTTGAGAAACTAAATAACTCTAACTAATGAACTAAGTCTAAATTAACTAGCATCAGCATCCGTTCCCACTTACTGTACACACCTTGAACTATGCAACCGCGGCTACCAAACGCTAATCGTTACTGGGATCACCATGCATAACGCACGTGCTCGAAGTGGTCGTACTGAGGAACTTAACTAGCCTAAAAGTGATAAGCATTCGTTCCCTGACTATCCGTACACATCCTTGAATGCTCGTAACCAAGTCATACTTATCCTACGTTCTAGGAGATAAGGGTGAGAGAGACTAATCACGATGAGCAGCCGATTCCTTGATTAGCCGTACACATTCGTAAATGCCCATAATCAACTCGTACTCATGCCACGCTAATGCAGGGTAATAAATAATAGGTAAGAAATAACATGTAATAAATCCTATTCCATGCACTACAATGTTTATCCACAAAGCTCATCTTTATTGCCGTACACAACTTGCGTTCAGGTACAAAGCTGCTCGAATAAAGATCCATTCACTTGGGGACTTCTACTACGGGCACATGGAAAATATTCTATCTCTAGAGTGATCAATCTACCATAGTTTTCCTACTTTTATTATAGGATAGAAAATAAGGGGAGTGCCACCTCTTATTTATAGATTTGGTGGCGGACCGCGATATCGTGTACGCAATATCGCAGCTCATGCGAATCGCTTCTCATCAACATATATAATATGGACAATAATTATTGGCCATTGTGTCCATACATTATTCTAAAACCCTCTAGGAACTATCTACTACATAGAGGGGTAAGTAAGTTGTTACCTTTGGTTTATGGTTATTTTTTCTTTCATTATGTGCTTAAGTTATAAGGTTTTCTTGTTGTTTCACTTGCCTACATGTTTATGATGGATGAGCAAGGCTTAATCAAAGGTGAAAATGTCTTCCTCCTAGCCTAGAAAACTTTAGAGGTGTTTATCAAAAGCCCAAATATGAGGCTTGTGATAGTGAAGAAATTGAAAGGTGACTTTGAAGAAAGCACCAAACAAAACCCTAAGGCTTATAAGAGATGTCTAGCAAATGGGACAATAGATAGTTGGTGGGAAACCCATCTCTTGATGACATCAAAGTAAACCCATCTCCTAGAGGTCCTATAATGCCTACATCATATAAGTGAAGTAAGTGTTTTTTTTTATTAATTTAGGATTATTTATATGCTAACTTTTTTTTAGTTATGTGGTTATTAATTTATTTTAATTTTGGTTGTTCAAGTAGTTGCCTTGGTTTCATCTTAATTTGGCTATTCTTATTACATTTTGTCTTACATGGTGCACCTATGCTAAGGCTAATAAGCTATCTTTTATTAGGTTGTAGAGGTCACTCCATCAGTTGAAGTTATGGTCATGACCATAGGAGGTACTAAGGAGACCTTGATCCTCAAGTTTAGTGAAGTGGAAAATTTATAGAGCTAGTTGTCTAACTAGGCATCTAATGCTATCCATGCAAGGATCATTCATGTAGGCCTACTTGACCTCTTCATGGTTCCAAGCCCAACCATTTTCATTGTAAACATGTTGAACATCCTTGAATCCTTTAGCCAAGGAGTCAAAATGTTTGTCACCTATGTTCACAATGTAACTATGATCTTGGATATTAATGCATCCACCTTTAGTGACCTCTTCAATGTTCCAAATGATGGTATACCATTTTCCACCAAGGTAGGGATTGAAGTGGAGCATTGGGATGAAGTGGAGGATTGGCTAAATGCTCAACATGTTAGTAAGGGATTCTCTCTAAGCCAATTCAAAAATTTAGATGCTAGGGAGGTGTATCCCTTATTTTAATTACATTCATTTCCTAAGTTGATATCATGGGGAAACGTTTTAGGAATGGAGCAAGCTTGGGCCATGAAGCAGGTACTCACTAAGAGTGCTCAGTTCAATGGGCCTATTCACTTATTTTTTGGGCTGTAATAGGAAGTTGTGAAACTCAAAGAGAATATCAAGATGAAGTGTCATATGTATTTCATAGTTTTCATAGCTTATCTATAGAGATTCATTGAGTTCCTTGTGGTGAGAAAGGATGGGGTATGGATGAGTCAAGATCCATCCCAACTCACCTAGTCTTTGATAAGGCATCTTACTTCCACCACACATGCCCAAGATCCACCAAATGATGTGGGTTAATTATTGTTCATCAATACTAATGGGCAATGAGGTACCCCTATGCCCAACCATACAAATCACAAGTGTTCACACATGATCCAGTCAAATTCCATGGATGGGACAAGTTGTGCATCTATATCGTTATGTCTTTATTGTAGTTTGTTGTCTTCCCACTTGGACTAGTGGTAGCTTTATCATGTATGATTTAGTCCAAAGTGAGGCATATGATTTATGTTTTCTAACCCTATGCTTCTCTTAATGAAAATAAGGGATAAATTAATTAAGCTAATAATAGTAAAAAGTAAAACCTAAACTAGCCTATGTGCAATGAGCATTTTTTCCTAATCGTCTACACACACCTTGGACTTCATATAACTACTACTAGGACTACCAAGGATATGTCACTAGGCTTACCAAATGGTACACTATTGGGTTACCAAGTAATTACACTTAAAAACTTGCAATTATTCATACTCATTCTACTTAATGATAGAAATAGTAAATAAAAATAAATGGAAACATTAACTAAAGAAAATAGTATACAATTAAAATAAAGAATAAATCTAAGTAGATGTTGCAATGATGGAAGTAATCTTACTCTTTATTTTTGGTCATGTAACACATCCAAGTATGTCACACTTGAATAAGGATGTTGTACAATCACAAACATCATACTGTGGGCATGCACTTGAAAACAACAGAACTTGAAATCACAAAGCTTATGAAAAACTATCTAAAATATATTAACAAAACTATGTCCCAACCATGCACCCAAGTGTTGTATTTATAGGCTAGCATAGAATAGATAATATTGGATATCCAACATTATTTCTTAGGATCCAATATTGTGTATATGATATTGAGGCTTTGATATTGGATATCCAATATTGGAGCTAACAAAATCATGAATCATCATACCCCCATGATTGAATGAAAACTCATCCTTAAGTTAACTAAAATGAGGAACATGTTCTTTACAAAATATTGGGAAGATATGGAATTATTGTTTAACTTAACAAAAAAAAATTTACTCTTACATGCCATAGTGGTGGTTTACAAAAATTTGGACATGACATTAAAAGACACAAAATGTAGTTCCCAAAGGTAGTGGCTCTTCCATCGGTCAATTCCATTTGTCACTAGGTTTCTAAAATTCATAATGATTGAGTAGTGCCTACAACTTTTCTTCCACCATTCATTGATCATGTATCATCTAGGCTACTAAACCGATGTGTGCTAGCACCAATACATCCCATGGATATGGAAACTATGAAAACATTTTGTTGGCCTTCACATACTAGGTTGTAAACTATTGTCATTCTTCTTCAAAGGCCTTAGCCATTTCTTTCAACTCATGATTATTTTTTCGTCTCCTAGCTAGGTCTGAAGAAACATCTATTTATCCATGCTAGCAAGCCTTGATCACCTTTAGTTCTAAGTGACAAGAAGTTTCTATAAAGAATCATGTTTGTCTGCAAAATCTTTTTCATATAGTACATAAGTGGTTGCTACCTACTTCTCTAGCTCACTTCTAGGATGACCTACTATTAACATGGCAAGGTTGGCATATTGGAGGTTAGCCAATGCCATGTATTCTTTCAAGTTCTCAATCTATAGGTCTTTATTCATCACTTCTACTTAATGGACCATTCATAACTATCTAGCATGGATTGCCAATTAGGATTTTGCATTTACATAGACCCAATGTGGGCTTTAGCCATCTATATTTCCTTTTCGTTGGTCTACTTGTACATGCTTACTTAGTCATAGAAGTGTTTCTTCAGCTTTTCATTCTTTTGGACCTCATTTTTCCATGCACTTATTTGGATTGTAGAATTTTGTCAAATAGTGTGGACCTCCTCCATTAAGAGGGTTTTTCTTTCTTTGGTCAATCTATTGATATTTGGTTAACTCTTGTTAGTTGATCTTTCAACTAATGGACACTTTCCTCTAGAACATTCTTTTGTTTCTCTATGATAGCCAACCTTGAATTTTCTTCTTGGGTGAAGGTTAGTACCTTCTTATAGACATAGGATTGTGCCTTAGTAGTAGAGGCATTCCAAACTACCTTCTCTTTTTCTTGCTTGGTAGCTTTGTTCTCTTTGATGAATTTGCTCAGTTTCTCTATTTTAAATTGATTTAGCTGGTCAAGTGTAACAAACAAGGTAGGTTCCCATCTTTCATCTCTTAAGGTAGCTAGCTCTTGTTGCAAGCATTACACTTCTACTTCTACATGTTTCTCCCTACTCTTAGCCATGACTAGCTTTTCCTTGGTGGTGATGAAGTCTGATTATGCTATAGTGACATCATTGGGGATGTTGATTAGGGTGGAAATTATTTGTTCCATATGCAAAAATTGATCTAATACATCCTCATGTGCTGCAAGAGTCATTAAAATCCCAGTAAGAATTTTTGTATCCCTTATCCTAGTCAAATCGATTAGAGGCATAACAAGCACATTGAAGGACTCCTTAATGTGATTTTTCATCACCTTTATTTTGCATGCTGCATCCTGATGTTGCATGAACACTACTATAGCACTTTCTCATATCTCAAGCATCATTTGAAAGAATGTAGCATTACTAGAGGTTTGAAATAACCATTGGGATTCTCCTCATAATTGTATCAAAATCGATCCCCTTATTGGATTTGTTGAAACAATGGACTACATAATGTCATTAATGACTCTAAAGAGGCTTGACTCTTATCCACTCCCCTGGCTGATTATTTGAGCAATTTTTTACAAGTGGCTCATTGTAGGCCTCTAGTCTTGTGGTGGCAATGGTGGAACATGTGGCTCACGATGTTGTTCAGGCCCTTGTTCTACTTCTTTTTCTGGTTCCACTTCCTTCTCTAATTCTTGTTCCTCACCAAGTTCTTTCCTTCATGTTGTCAATTTAAGAAATTTAGCAAAGGAAGCATTTCGAGCCCTCTTGGGAATGTCATTTGTGTACCCCCAGGATTCTAGTGTGCTTACACAGCTTCTAAATTAAACAAGGAAATGGAAGTATGAACTTTCCTACCTTCTTTTCTTCAAATTTCCTCTGAATTTTCATGCAATATAACTAGGGAAAGTTGACCATGTATTTTCCCATTAGTATGGCACTTCCCCTAGCCATATATGTGGAGATTCTATTGATCCCTTTGGTGGGAAAGAGGTGATATGTCCCTACCTTGAAATAGGTCCTCTCTTTTAGAGTCAATTCATTATATGTCTTATCTTCTTTATTATAGGCCTACTTCAACCACAACTTTCTGGTGTTAATGTCAGACCTCATGAATAAATGAGCTAACTTAGCCCCCTCATTTGGTAGATTTAGAGCTTTGGAAATTACTTTGACTAAGAAAAAAATAGTGACTCTACAAATGTTAATAGTGGTGCCCTCTTCTTTGTTATGCCAAAATTTGTAGGTTTTGCCAATGTACCATTCACCACTATCTGAAAGGATGGGTCACAAAAGTGATGCCTAGAGTTATGTTTGAACTACCTTAGGAGAAAATTCCATAAATAGGTTGAAGTTCATCTCCAAGATGATCATGGTCAACATGGATTTATCTTGAATAGCTTCAAGACATTTTGGGAACAACATGAGGTGTTGTCCCTAAATGGGAGCTTATGGTTCCATAGCCTCTCCTTGGACTAACTACCCTATAATAGGAGCCTTTGGATGGATGCTCAATGATTGGGCCTCCTATTCCACATGCTCATCTTATTGGCCTCTACCACCTCTTGGACATTTGGCTACTCCTTGTGAAGGTCCCTCTTGTGCTCCTTTTTGAGACTATCTATAATCAATCAAGGATCAAATGTTATTAAGATGTTATTATTTATTGTTAATAGGTTTACACCTTACTCATGACCTTAGTTTCATTAAGTTCTTTTAGTTCATATAATTGCAAAGTTAGAAAAGTTTTTAGAAAAATGCCCAAAATGTATTCATCTTCTTTTATGACCTTTCGTACTTGGTTACTTTTTTTCTTATGTATGGCTTATTATGATAGTTATGGTCCCTTGGGTGGAAAAAATTGAAGTTTCTGAGGTTATTACAATTGGTTTTTAATTAAAAAAATTAATTTTTTAAACATTATTACCCTTGTAATATCTTCTAGGTGATAGCGGATTTTGAAAAATTAATGTAAGTTTCCACGCAAGCACACCCACACAACCAAATTGAACACTCCAAGCTTAAAGAAGTTCAAATAGGATGGAAATAAAACTAGAATCAAGAAAGATATCACAACTGGAAGTTAAATGTGCAGAGCTCTAAGTTACAAAAGAAAATTTGGAAAATTCCCCTAGCTACAAATGATGAGAATGGATTTTGGAACATCATGGAGATCATATATAGATTTTGAGGATCCAATATTGATTATTTGATGTCATGTCCAACCTAATATCAGGTAGTCAATATCATGGTTCATGAATTTGCATTGAATGAGGGTATTGTGCATGGAAAATGAAGCTATGTGATTAGTTGAAAGGTTAGGTTGGGTCCAAATTTCTAGGGTAAGTAGGAATTCATATTTAGGCACTGGAAGTGTTAGAAGATGGAGTCGTTGATGTTAAGAGCTTTGGAAGATGCAAGAAAAGGGGTATTAAACTAATGGTATGAAATGGATTGGTTATATGAAAAGGGAAAGCATGAGATTTGACAATTAAGCACTTTGAAGGTAAAGAATGATGTGGTTGTGTCAAATGAGTACAAGTTACAATAGTTACACAAGTGGGTCCTTCTCAAAGCAAGCTCCAACCTAGGATGCCCTTGTGTAACCACATCCAAAAATGTCCATAGGTACTAAAGGGATTGAATGCAATGCATACCTATGAAAGAAAACACACATGTTAAAACCACCAACTTGAGAAAATAATTCTATGGTACATAAAACCACAAGTTAGGATCATATGGATAGTAAGATGAGATGGATTGTAGAAAGTATTACACGAAGTGAGATGTGAGGAATCTCACCAAAGGCATAATGAATCCTTGTGTGTTATTAATGGTTAAGTAATTATCAACCCTTCTTTCCAAGATTTAAACCAAGTCCAAACCACACTACAATGATAGCACATTGTTTTGTCACTATGATGGACAACCATAAGACTATCATAGTTTCAAGAAGTAACATCACTTGGTGTTTTATCCAAGGGAGGAGCTTATTCATGGCACGTGTATTTTTTTATGGAAGTGATCTAAGAAGCTTCAGGCATGGGTACATGTCTTTCCAATGGAACCCTCAGAAGTTTATTCAGTGTCCTTTTATTTTACTCTTACTCCCATTTTTTTTATATCTACAAGGATATAATTACAACAAAAAAAACATTATAGAACATACAGAAGTGGTCAATGAGAATCCACAAATCCCCTTGATGTCACACATTTCACATTCCCCCTTGGTTCACCACTTTTCTATCTAGGAATAATGATTATGAATTTAGTTTTAGTTTTGATGATGAAGAAGAATATCATTATGACTAGAGCAAGAACCTCTTATTAATGAAACAGGTGGATGGATGATGTGGCCTCACTATCCAAATAACCAAGTCCCTCATGGCATGACATCATAGAGAAAACCTCACCTCAATGGACTACATGATCAT
Source organism: Gnetum montanum (assembly GCA_015680685.1). Lineage (NCBI taxonomy): Eukaryota > Viridiplantae > Streptophyta > Gnetopsida > Gnetales > Gnetaceae > Gnetum > Gnetum montanum. The sequence continues at coordinate 57,078 of MNCI01001077.1, forward strand.
TTTATTCATAAGTAAGATAACATAACAAAGGAAATGAAAACAAAAAATTAAGAATGATGAAAAGGATAGAAAAAATTATATCAAGAAATAAGAAAATGATAAAAAATTGTAAAACAAAAAGATGAAAAACACCTATTAATCTTGAAGGTTAGAATGAGGGATTTCCCTCACAACTAAGCATTTAACTATGATAAGAATTAATAAGTAGACAAGCAGGATCCATGCATGTACAAAACATTGTTAATCATTTATTTTTGAGCCACTATAGATCTCTTGGTTTAGTGACAGCTACGTAGACAAGTTGTTGTTCACACACTCTATTACTAAATATAAGGTGGATCAGGGTATGAGTTGTGTTAACATTGGGGGTATCTAGCCCATGATTACACCATTGATCATGATTTGGTGTGCATGAATTTTTTTGTCTTGTCATAATGCTAGATCCATTACTTCTGTTGAGCATTGGAGTCACACTAGATAGTGGCCCTTGCATAAGATCAGAAGGCATTGGTTGTGAGAAAGAAGGCATTGCACTAGATTGACATTGTTCTGGTTTTGATGTTGTGGTAGGTCCATGAGTGTTTCATTTCTACCTTGGGCCTATCCTAAAGAAAGGACATTTCTGAGTTTATGGTGGAAACCTACTAGTATCAACATGTCTATACATATTTATAGCACAAGTGGCATTTTTTTGATGTTGTGGTGTTGAACCTTCCTGTGTTGTTGCAAGTGGCACACAAGAATGTGAAGTATGAGGATATCAAGGATAGGATGGATGGTAAGAAGTGTAAGGTGGAGATCCTTTAGGAGATGTCATGGGTTGATGGTACTTGGGAGAGTCATAGTGGAAATTTTAAGTAGAGGATGTAGAACTAGTTGGAGAAATAGATTGTTAAATATAATATCCATATGCTTTCAGTGGATATCAAGCATAGGGCTACTTTGGTGGTGGCCTCTTCCATGACTATGTGTTTTGCCACTACAGTTGATGATAATTGTTGAGGCTAGTAATAAGTCCCCCTAGGATAGTATGATTGGTTGTGGGACTGGCTTTCATTACTATGTGGAAAAGGAAATCTCCTAGGCATGTGCTTCTATACAAACTTTGGATTTAAGGCAATTGTCCAATCCTCATGTAGATCNGATAAAGAGGTTTCTTTTGATAAGATGATCCCACAATGAACCTTGCTAATATAAAATTCTATTGATGAACTTAAAGAAAATTTTAATAGGATGTCAGAGTGGATATATAAAAATGTTACAAATCTCATAGAGATGGTAGAGGAGAAGGTACACAAAATGAACCAAGTGATCACTATAAAGAAAGGAAGTAGTACCAATAAATAGCTAGGAACACTTTTTGACAAATAGGAAAAATGACTAAAGAAGGTGAGGGTATAGACTCAACCACAGATAAAGATAATGGATGTGACATCTGCATATATGACCATCCAAAGGACCATTGCCCGATTTTGTTGGATCTACATGAGGATTGGACAATTGCCTTAAATCCAAAGTTTGTATAGAAGCACATGCCTAGGAGATTTCCTTTTCCACATAGTAATGAAAGCCAGTCCCACAACCAATCATACTATCCTAGGGGGACTTATTACTAGCCTCAACAATTATCATCAACTGTAGTGGCAAAACACATAGTCATGGAAGAGGCCACCACCAAAGTAGCCCTATGCTTGATATCCACTGAAAGCATATGGATATTATATTTAACNCCTTTTGGCCACTCACTTTAAATGTTGTAGAAAGCATAGATATCATGGAAGGCTTGTCAATGATGTTGTGGATCCAAATCATAGCATCCTACAAATTTAGGAATATTACTCATATCAAGCCTTGGTAGGTAACTCTCTTTGAAATTCCTACAAGATATCTTAACTACTTCTATGATCTGCATCAAGATCTTAGTGGCCAATAAGGATTCATTTTCATCAGATATGTTGTGATAAAAATTTCTATTTCTATTTGTTTGATCATGATGATGTTGTCTATGTTCATGTTGATGTCTTTGACATTTCCCGTGGGTTTGATTTCTATTTTTATTCCAACCCTTTAGTGAATCTTTACCACCATACCTACATTCATCATCACTAGAACTAGATGTAAAAGGAGACAAAGATGAGGAAATAGAAGGGCTACCATGGCTTCTATAGTGTTCCATAGGGTCCCTTGATTTATCCTTTCTAGATTTCAAGGAGGTCTTAGGCCTTAAGGCCTTCCCTGGTTCAAGACTTACTTCATCTCTTCTAGGGTTATCTACCTTAGGTGAATGCAGTCTTTAAGTATCATTAGGATGATCATGAATGTATGAAATCCCTACATAAGGTATGTCACACAAATTTCCTTTACCATATATCTCATTAGTTCTCTAATGATTATCTTCATTATATAGTTCATTATCACTTCCTTGTGAAAGAGATGTTATTGTTGGTTTACGATGTGTGTGATTTAATTATTTTTGAAATATATATTGTTAATGCATTTACAATGATAATATATAATACAACTAATCTAGATAACTAGCACCATCCTCAACAATGGCACCAATGATGAGCAGTGAGGTATTCCTACATCCAACTATATGAATCAAAAGTGTTCATGCATGATCCAATCAAATTTCATGGATGAGACTAGTTGTGCATCTAGATCATTATCCCTTGATTGTAGTTCATTGTCTTTCCACTTGGACTAGTGGTAGCTTTGTCATGTATGATTTAGTTGAAAGTAAGGCATATGGTTGATGTTGCCTAGCCTTATGCTGCTTCTAATGATGATAAGATATAAATTAATTAAGCTAATAATAGTGCTAAGTAAAACCTAAACTAGTCTATGTGCGATGAGTATTAGTTCCTAATCATCTGCACATGCCTTGAACTTTGTATAACTACTGCTAGGGCTACCAAGCATATGTCACTAGCCTTACCACATGGTACACTACTGGGTTACCAGGTAATTATAGTTCAATGCTTATGATTAGTCATACTCATTCTACTTAATGACAAGAATAGTAAATAACAATAAATGGAAACATTAACTAAAGAAAATAGTAAACAATTAAAAGAAATAATAAATCTAAGTGGATGCTACAATGATGGAAGTAATCTTGATCTTTATTTCTAGTCATGTAACATGTCCAAATATGTCACACTTAAAATAAGGATGTTATACAATCACAAACATCACACTACGTACATGCATTGGGAAACAACAAAACTTGAAATCACAAAGCTTATGAAAACCTATCTAAAATCTATTAACAAAACTATGTCCCAACCATGCACCCAAGTGTTGTATTTATAGGCTAGCATAGAATACATGATATTGGATATCTGACATCATTTCTTGGGACCCAATATCACATATCCAATGTCAAAGTTAATAAAATCATAACTCATCAACCACCAAGGTGATTAGCAATAGACATTGTGCATCCACTGATAGCATGGGAATGGAGCCTCTTGTAGTGCTAGGAAATGTTAAGAGGGCCTAATCATTATGCTTTCAAGCTAATGAGATAGATAAGATAAAGCTTAAGAGGCCCTTGGTGGATGAGAGAGCGCTAATGATCGACAAGCCTATGAAGAAGAATAAACTGATCATCAAGCTTAGAGAGGTGCAACATGATGTTAGAGGTTTGTTCTATTTTGGTTTGTTGCTTTGTTAATCTACTTTAATGTTATGGTTTTAAGTTTATTTAATGTTTTTTCCTAGAAGAAATATGCTAATTTATTCCATGTTTTATGATTAGTGTTCTTGTAGATAAGAAATTGGATCAAGAAGCCATGGTAGCAGTAGTAGTGGTTGAGTGAAGGTGTTAGGAAGAAGAGGAATTACAAAATTGAGAAGCATAAATATTGAAATATTATGAGGATGAGGCATTGTAGTAGTAGGAGAATGAGGGTTTACACACTCCTCCCATAGATTACTTTGATACCTTACTTGAGGATGAACAACTGGGTGAGCTTCCTACTATCTCATAAGAGGATCCACTAAGTACATATGATTTTTGATTTTATGCATCATTATTATTTTTTAGTGATTCATGTTTGATTTTGGCTATATTTTTTTATTATTTATTATACTTGTTGTAGCCTCAAAACCTTAGGCCAAAGCTTTCACTTCCACATTCTACATGTAACCATAGATGGATACCCAAGATAAGTTTGAATTCATGTGGGGTATAGCTGAGGATATGGTTAACTACTTACAAAAAATAGCCCCTAAATTGGGTAAGAGTTCTAACTCATTATTCCTTGAAATTTTATGTGTTTTCTATTTTCATATGGATTTCTATGATTATGAAATTTTTATCATCTTTTTATTTTTAATTATTGACTAGTTTTATTTGTTAAATTTTTTTTACATTGGTTATGGTACCTAAACTAAGATGGGATTTTGACTGGCTAATGGAGATTGTCACATTACCTCCTTTACCTCGTGATGTAGAGAATGCTTCATGAAAACTGTACAAGGGTGTTACTAGATATGCATGCTCATGTGCTAAGTCTTTATGAGGGCGTAGATGCTCTAACAAGTTCCTATGGGAACAAGTTGGAGAACCAAAAGTTAATAGAGGAGGTGAAAGACCTCAAGGATCATAAAGACTTCATAGAAGCCCAAGTATCCAATCAAGACTCCTTGCACACCAAGGAGATAACTTGGGCTTGCTAATGGAATGTGATCCATGGCAAGGCTACCCTTGTCAGAAAGGTGGTAGAACAAAATCTTTAGATTAATATCATAAACCACAAGGCTGATGAGTTAAAGGATTATTGTGCTTGGTCCTTAAGTGGATCATACACAAAAGGACCATAAGAGAATGGATAAGGTTGAGTGGAATGCCTATCTCAAGTGGCAATAGGAGAAGTATATAGAGTAGTGGCAACTAGAGTTGTTCATGATTGGCATCAACATAGAGAAAACTTATAAGATGTTTTTAAAGAGTATGATTGTAGCCAATTCCGCTACTCATCAAATGACTACTACCTTAAGGGAGGTAACTACCATCACATTTTTGCATGAGGCACCTACATGGAGTAATATTGATAGGACTAATATCCTCATAGGTATTAATCTTGTGGACATAGACTGGGCTAACCTATCTGAAGATCAACTTCTCCACCATATAGAGGTTGGTCTTTAGAACTTCCCTACGAAACATGCAACCTTGGAACCATCTCAGGTTTACTTGATTTAGCTTTGATTTTGTTACATTTTATTTTTTCTTAAGTTATTTACTTTGTTTTGATGTACATTTGATACTAATAGGTTTTATGTTATCATGTTATAGGCACCAGAGTATATTGGTAGCCCCAGCAGAAAGGGTGGAGATGATACTCCACCTCCTGCACCAAATGCTCCTTAGTTCCATCAATGGCCTTTTAGTTTCAATTATTTTGGTTTCATTTTGATGATGATGTATGGCTAGTGTTAGTTAGAATAGTTTGTTGTTTGATAGTTTATTATTTGGACATTTTTTCCACACTATGTGGCTGGTTATGATGTTGTAGACATTTTAATTTTAATATTAATTTTATGTTTCAATTTTAATTCTAGTTATAATGTTCTAGCATGCTGGTTTTGCTTGTGTTATGGTTCTACATTGTAATCTATGTTTTGAGGCTACATTGGCTAAGCATGGTTATAATGTGATAAAATGGTTAAAATGACTAGGAAGCAAGGCTATAAACTAAAGTAAAAATGTTTGCCAATTTTAGGCCATGTGGACCATATGCTATTTTCTAGTTTAATGGCATGATGGCATGCGATATGTAAAAGAAAACATATTTTTTGGTTATTTGTGTTGTAAAATTTTTATAGATTTTTTAGGTTTTTCTCTTTTGAGTAAAAAAGAGAAGAAAAGAAAGCTTTAAAATTAAAATCATGTAAAATGAAATTAATCTTTAAACTGTAGGAAAATTTAAATTTAATGTAAAGAAAAACAAGATAACACAAATAAGGTAAAGACTAATCTATCAAGCTATAGCTACATATAGTTACAGGGTTATAAGCGCATAGGGTATAACAAGGATCAAGAGCATATATTACTTGTGAAACTATTTCCTAATCTTTGAGAGATTAGGAAATGTGTACAATCTATTTTTCACTAGTTTATATTCTCCATCTCCTTCACTAACAATGTTGAAGAGGAGATCTCCTGATAGGGCATCAATGGGTTCATCGTTGGTCATTTCAGCTTCTTTTGCTCTATTGTCCTCTTCAATTTGGTGGGCAATAGTAGAAGTTTCCTTCTAAAACTCCACTTCAAATCCATGCTCTATATCAAAATTTTTAATAGCTAAAGGGATAGTACTATCATTGTGGATAATGATTTTACCTCCCTTGAAAGGTAGGTGGTTTTCTTGATGAATAAGTGAAGACACAACCTGCAATTGAGCTAGCAAAAGTCTTTGCAAGATGAGGTTGAATCTTGGTGTTTCTTCTACCATCAAGAAATCTACCATTTTTGGGAAATGCTCCCTTGCCAAAAAATCTATAGAAATGGAGCCTTTGATCACAACCCACAATCCATTAAATGATTTAAGAACTAAAGTCAACATATGTTGAATCTATTTTGTTAGGCCCAAGCACTTAATGATGAATACTATGTACTTTGTATTTCCCAACCTATATGGTTATGAAGAGGGATGTCTTAGTTGCTACCACATTTTATGAATTTATCTTGATTTCACTATTACAAAACACTGGCAATGTTGACTTTAATTCCCTAGGTGAAGAGGGTACCATTACTACATGGATAGACTTTTCATTAGTTAGGATGTTCTTGCTAATAGGAATAAAGGTCAACATCTTAACTTATGCCTCCTATTGAGAAACAGAAGTCATGACCAGGCCATATAAGCTCAAGGTTGTGTTTTTCTACTTGAGTGATTGCTTAACATATTTCATTGTGTTAAGGAATTCTTTGTTATTGGTTGTTGATTTGTTATTTCTAACTTCCTTCATACACCCCAAAATGTGAGCTTCGTGTTTAGGTTGTTATTCTGGCCTACCCTCTTTCTTTTCTTCTTTAGGTTTGGGTTCCTCCCACGGTTTCCTCATTGAGGTAGCCTGGGTTTTGGTGGTTATGGAAATAGATGAGATGGGACTAGGCCTTGGTAATTCCACTTCCTTTATCCTTGGGCTTGGTTATCATTTTTATTCTTGGCATTATGAATAGCCTTCTTATGTTCTTTGGTTGGAGATTTCTTATTATCCTTAGTTGATTATGAGGAAGAAGACAATGCATTGGGCACTATAAAGGGCTATTTTTATGTTGCATTAGTGGACTTGGTTGGAATGGGCTAGGGTATTCTAATCTCAAATGGCTCTTTGAGGAATGTTGGTGATGACACCCTTACAACAAAGAAGGATTTTCAGCTAGCGAAAGTTGAAAAACCCCTTCAACTTTGAGGAGGCACCTGAATCATAAATAGTTCCCTTGTAGGCCTTTGATCATTATGAATGTTGAATCCTACTTTGGTATGTGGGTTGTTGTTGGTGTTCAGTGGGTCCTTGTATACATGCATCAACTAATTCTAAGGCCTAACCATATTCGAAGTGTCTAATACTAGTTTTGACCTTATCTAGCATTTTTTTGCAAGTCATCCTTCAGTGCAAGGTAGAAGTCAGTGTTGTGACCTAGCAATTGATGATAATGGAAAAAATAGTCAAGCTTAAATTACTTGGATACTTGGGGATCATCTTTGGTTGCTCAAGAAAGATCCTTAACTATTTTTCATAACTTCTCATGCTTCTTATGAGCATTCTCAGTCATTTGTTTATATTGGATCCTACTGCTCTTCAATAGTTAGTCTAAAAGCTTTGATGGCTTAAGGAATAATCATGTATACTTAGACTAGTCTTTCTACATAATGTTAGACTTAGACATGGTCAATGCAATGGTTCTAGTGGTTGATGAATGGCTATCATGGTTGTTATCAAGGGCCTTGGGTTGGTTGTTCCTTAGCCCTTGGTTAGTCTTTTTATCTTCTTTGGCCATCATTTCCATAGCAACATTATTGAGTCTACCTCTCTCATTGCCTCTTTGTATGTCTTGGTTCTTGTATGCCACGTAAGAAAGGTCATAACTAGTGATGAGTGGCGAGGTACCCCTACACTCAACCATACGAATATGAGCGTTACACGCATGATTTGGTCAAACTCCGTAGACTAAGTGCCTACACAACTTATGGAACATTTAAGGTTAATTGTTCATTGTCTTCCCAGACTTACTTGTATTTGTCATGGTTGTATGGTTAAGTAAGTCTGAGTTATGTGATTTTTATATCTTTTGTCTTTTATCACCTATGCTAATGAGGGAAAGGATGAAGAGACTAAGTAACTAACTTTAACTAACTAAGTTCTAATGCCTAGCATCAATATCCATCCCACTTACNCTTTATTTTCATACACAAACTTGTGCTCAGGTACAATATTTGCTCAAATATAGATCCATTCACTTTGGAACTCCTACTGTTGGCACATGGAAATTATTCTATCTATGGAGAGGTAAAACTTCCAGAGTTTCACTAAGGGTCTAGATCTAGATGGAGAAACAAGGGAGAGCCACCTCTTATTTATAGATTTGGTGATGTGCTGTGATATCCCGTACGCAATATCGCAGGGGAAGACGCAATATCGTGGCCAATGTGATATCACATCCCATCAACTAGCTCTGATGGCATCCTCTATGCTTTTTTTCTAGGAGAACACTTGACTAAGGGAGCATGGATCAAGGTAGTATATCTTAGACTTGATAAGATCATTAACCATCCCCTTGAATATAACCAAAAGGTGGGTTTTAGCTATAGGCTCTAGTATCTTGTTTAGCATACTATTCCATCATTGGATAAACTTTTGTACTAGTTCAAGTGGTCCTTTCATGATCTTCATTAGCTGGTCAAGTGTGGTTTCAAGCTTTAAGTTGTACTTAAAGTGGTTAACAAATTGGACTAGCAACTTTTCCAGAGGGGATATAGATCCTCTAGGGACATATAGAAGATCCTCATTATGATGTGTGGCTATGGTTACAACAGTAAGCACTTGGATCAAAAGGTTTTAAGGTGAGCATTGGGAATACCATTTCCATTATACTTGATAAATTAAGTGATAAGGACACCAAGAGGAAGTATTAAGGGTGGTACCACAAGGCTAATGGGATTGTCCTAGTAGAAGTTCATAATCTTGATGCTATGAGTTGTAGAGGCTTTGAGTCTCTTCAACTCCTTTGTTAGGTCTTGGATCATTTGGAAGCCTTGACCCAGTCCCTGTGGTACCCTTATTGGCTATGGAGTTTATGGTTGTATCATTTGTTGGAAAGCTTGTTGCCTTACTATTAGTTGTAGAATAGAGGGGAGAGGATGCGTTATTTCCATGGTTGGTTGTTGGACCAAACAAGTAGTATAATGTTTGTGTCAGTATTTATTGCACAAATAGAATAAAGGGGGTATGTGTCCTCTAATTTTCTTGGAATCCCATAGTGAATCACACCTAATTAATCAATAGGTTGGTGGTGGAAATAACCACCAACAAAGGTGGCATGTACGATGGCTAGGTGGAAAATGACATAGAAAAATGAAATGTGCTGGGTTGTGGCATTGATTGTGTTTAGTGAACAAATATGACTAGTATAGGAACAAACATTGTTTGATAGGAAGGGGTAGAGGATGGTGGCATCTATCCCATGGAGAAGATAAAGGGGATAGAGTAAGGCACCGTGGCCTTATGTGTTGTTTGTTGGAATAACCCACCTAGGATGTTTTTGGTCTCATATTCTACCCTGAATTCATCCTCTGCTTCCCACTACTACTCTAAGCTATGCTTCTCATCCCTTTCATCCATTTCAATTAGTTGAGATAGGATTCTAGCATATATGCCCATCAGGGATATCTGGTCCTATTAGGAAGGAATGTACTCCTTCCCATCTTAGTGGTGTATGAGCTCATACTTCTTTTTGGATTCTACTTTATCATGTGAAATTGGCATGCCAACCTTGATTTTTGCACAAACATGATTATAGTGATCTTTGTTTATGACTAAAAATATAGGACTTTGCCCCCTAAGCCTCAAATACTACCTACACTCAACTATAGTAGGGTCCTTGGGGTTGTATATCCTCATGGCTTGTTGGTTAGACATGTTATTAGTGAAGTTCAAAGAAAATTTGGCTGATTATTAAAATGACATGTTGAAAACTAAGTTTTTTTTAGGTTTTTGGACATTCTTACTATTTTTAGTAAAAATGTAGTAGGTAGGATAACCTACTAACATAGTTGGCCAAAAATAAAAAGGTAGTGGAAAATGATTTCTAAGTGGTAAAAATGGAAAAAGAAAATATGGTTTACCTACTCGATGAAAATAAGTGCTACAATAGACAAGGTATTGAAGTAAGAAAGATGTTGTAGTACGAATGGTGTTGTAGTAGGAAATAGAGTTGTAGTAAGAATGGTGTTGCAATAGGAATGGAGTTGTAGTAGGAACAATGTTGCAATAGGAATAGAGTTGTAGGAATGATGTTGTAGTAGATGGGTGTTGTGAAGTTGTAGCAAAACCCAACTCTGTTCTCACTAGTACAGCAAGGCCTATGGAAGAAGGTTTGGGGAAAAGGTATTAGCTTTAATCAAATGATGGAACAATGGAAATGTAGTGGACTTGGTGTTCGAAAAATGTTGAAATGGATTTATGGCCAAGAAATTAGATAGAGACCCTCGTTCTAGTGCTAGAAAATTGTTGGTGCTAGAAATTTTGGACGCTAGAATGAAAATAAAAAAATCCAAGCGTTAGAATAGTTTAAAACCTAAATACAAAGGGCCTTTGAAAATAGGATTCAAGGAACCTTAGATGATCTGGTTGATCATCCAAAGACTTACGAAAGTGTAAATAGAGGTGTAAACGGAAACATAAATGGCTTTGGAAATGGAAACAAAAATAAAGTTGAAAACAAAAATAAAGTAAAAGTTGCAAATCCGGAATGAAAATAGATGAAGATATGAAAATGCAAACTAAAACTTGCATAACATGAAAAATAGATTTATTTAAATAAAAATAAAGAATAAGGTTTTTGAAGTACAAATTTTATGCAAAGAGCACAAAAAGTTACTTACAGGAGCTTGAAGTTTGTTGGAGAAGGTAGGATGTCTTCCACAGTAACTCCATAATCCAATTTCTTCCCAACTCCAATTTTCACAACCATTCTATTTGTTTTCACTAGGGCATGCAACATGGTTACAGAAATGGATTTTCAATTTTTAGTGTAATAGAAATTATGTGGAAGTCTTCATGCCAAGTGTAGTACTAGTTTCTGCTACCAAAAAGTGGAAATAAGATTGTAGTGCCCTTTAGTGGTTGTGAAAGTTCATAACTACTATGAAGGTTGTAGATTCCAAAAAATTTGGAACCCCAATATGATGTTTACATTTCATATATATAGGGTTGATTTGGTTATTTTAGGATTTGTGCACTACTACCATGATTGTTGATAGATTGGCATCAATTTGTAAGTGCAATGACTATCAAATCCTAATGTAATTACCATTTATAGTAAGCCTAGTGATGAGTGGCAAGGTACCCCTACACTCAACCATATGAATACGAGTGTGTACACGTGATCCGGTTGAACTCCGCAGACTAAATGCCTTAACGCCACAAGAAACACTTGGGGTTAATCGTTCGTTGTCTTCCCAGGCTTGCTTGTATGTGTTACGGTGTATGGTTAAGCAAGTCTGAGGTATGTGATTTTTTTGGTATTTTT
>MNCI01001077.1:69205-103263 GCA_015680685.1 Gnetum montanum
GTTCAAACTGTCAGAGCTTCGCTACTTCTAGCCAGGATTGGGAAATGAAGGGAATGCCACCTCTTATTTATAGATATGGTGGCAGACCGCGATATCGCAGGGAAAGGTGCGATATCGCGTACGCGATATCGCATGGGATGCGATATTGCGGCGGCCACGATATCACGTACGCGATATCGTGGCACTATGCATGTTGCGTCTCATCACCTAGTATGGACTACAACCACAAAATCCATCCATTTACTATAAATAGTAAATGAACTTTTGTGACTACTTTGGCACCATTCTGACCATGCTAGCTTTGATGAACTATGCTAAAGCTACAACTACATTGGAACTGCAACTACGCTAGAGCTGTAACTATGCTATCATGCTCTTTTTTAAAAAAACTTGGAATGAATATGCTTAGACATGTGAGGTTTAGTGAGTTTGTCTTGTTATGTCAAGAGTCCTTGTTCACCTCATCGCCATTCCTTGAATCTAATCTTGTTACCTTATTATAGCCTTCTGTATCCTAAATAGCAATGTTGACCTATCTTTGACATTCATGCAACATGATCATATGACATCCCTTCATCATGCTCCACCATCAAGTCCATTGAATGTAATACATCTCATTCAACATGAAAACCAAACCAAGTCCATTAAGTATAATACATTTCACTCGATGGAAAAACCATTTATTTTGCTGGATGTAATACACCGCATTTAGTAGGAAAACCATGTCAAGACTAGCCTTGGTAAAGAAATCCAGTGAAGGTTTCACCTCACAAAAAAAATAAAGAATCAAATTTTCAAGAAGCTAAAACCACTATGAGGACTAGAACTCAAAATCAACAGCTTCAAACATGCAAAGGATGCTGGTGGCCGAAGAAACCTTGGAGCAAGATGTTGAATCCTCAAACAAATTCATCAAGTGACCAACATCTTAGAAAATATGAAGTACCAAAATCACTAATTGACCAACATGTGAATGTCATAGCCAACTATGAAATGCATTTGTTAACCTTCATGACCATTTTCCAATGACTACATTACCATAATCTCATCATAGCCTTATCCCATCATCACAAGCACTCTTTGGCATAGTTCAACATGACTAGATCAAGCATGGAGAGGGAATGTTAGTGGTGGACCTGCAATGGTGTTTTGTATTCTTTGTTAGTGCTTGTCAAGTCAATTTTCTAGATACCAACAAAGAGGGAGCAATGAAATACCACCAGAATTACATGTTGTAACCTTTTCTTGGTCATGTAATCCTTATCCCATAAAATCTAAGGTTAAACATCATTGTAAATGTGAAGATTGTAATCCATGAGGTGTAATCTCACATACTTTATACTTTTTGAGCTAAAACTACCTCATAGGTGGTCAAAGCCCCATTTCCCAAATAAAAAAAGCCATATAATGCCTATATTTGGGCTTGGGGGTAAGCATTTTCCACACTAGAGATACCTTTTGAGGAGTATAACCCATCTACCCTCAGTGTTGAGGTGTATGACATCAACCATGCTTAGCATGAAGGGTATAATCCTTACCCCCAACAATGCCACTCCATCCTCTTGGCATTGCATCTTTTCCCCTATGTTGCTCCATAATGGCCCAATTTTCCAGCATTGCACCAACTTTAGCAAGGATCCTACCTATCAACATTGTTGTTGGAAGGCCCAGCATCGGTGGAAAGAGCTAGCAAGGGTAAAATTCTCATTTACTATTTTTAGTAAATGGAATGGATTTGACGCTATGCGGGTATAACAGTTACCATACATAATAACCCTACTAGATTTAAACACCCATAACACCTACATGTAGCCAGAATTTGTAGCAATAATCAAGCACAATTGCAGCATCAATCAAGCAAAATTTAAAGCAAGAAGAATTTATAGCCAAATTTATGGTCCAAAACCCTTTAGAATCCAAGTAGAAAGACCATGAAAGGATTTCACACTTTTTCATTTTCAAGCATTTTTACATTCAAGAGCTTTGAACACACAAAAAGCTTTTTGAATCCTTCAATGTGAAACCCATAGCCTTTGTTACCCCTATTATCCCCTTTTTGAGATTTGTTAAGACTTTAGCATCAATGCTAAGCACCTAGAAATCCAAACTCCTAGCATTTCTTCCTTTATGATACAAATCCCTCACATCTCTCATTCTCCTACATCAAGAACACTTCAAATCTAGTGTAGGAGTAGCAAAGGTTCAAAAGCTTCAGGAGTGGTAGAACCTCCAAATCATGGAGTTGATCATAGCAATTTCAATGGACTCTAAACACCCATCAAAGTCAACCCTCCTCCTACCATAGGCCATCTTCTACACATTTTCTGCACCTTCTTTATTTCTACTAAAATAAAATTTATAGTTCCATTTGTATGCAAGTTTATTCATTTATTTCATTTTAGCATAATTTATCTTCCAGCTTTACATTTTTCATTTTCTTTTTTGTTGCATTTTTTTGCCCTCCTTAAGTCCCTAGGTGATTTTTTTGACCATACAGGATACCTCAAATCCTATTCTTTACAAAGGTACTTTAGATTTGACATTAAGAATGCTTCGTTGGGAATTCTCGGTTTCTCCATCAATTGAGATCTTTAGTCATTACACTATAACTTAGTTGCATCAATGCATCCTCATTGATGTAGCCTTGTCAATGCAACCAAATTCATTAATGCATCCCCATCAACATAATACATATATTTACTTATAAATGTGTAAGCACCCATCACATATTTGACATCATTTGGTTAAAAGTGTAGTCAAACTCTTGTATTTTTATTTTGTAGTCTTAGCAAGCAGTTAGTAAGTGCCCACAATGTGGATTTGAGTTAGTTGTACAACATCTTATTTGAGTGGCATTGTATGTGGAAATATTCCATAAACAATACTAAGATCAAGATTGATTTCTATTCATGGAAGCACTTTGACTTAGAATAGATTTATTTTTAATGCAATTTATTTTATATATACTTAATTAATATTTACATTTCCATTCATGTTAATCAATCGATGGAATGAACATGATTAATTTTGAGCATAAATACATATTTAGTTAATAATCTCAGTAACCTTATTACTTGGCTTACCTAGTAGCATAACACTTGGTAATCCTAGTAGTGGATATGTGATTTTAAGACATGTATGGCAAGCTAAGAATGGACATTCATCACCTTCAGAATAGTTTCAAATTTAATTTTATTATTAATTATATTAAATAATTAATTTCTAAATCATTATCCACCTAGTTTAAGGCTCACACAACATTATAATCATATGCCTCACATTGGACTAAACCATATGTGACAAAGCTACCACTAGTTCAAGTGAGAAGATAGTGACCTATGATTAATGCTTAAGAATCTAGAAACCATACTAGTTCCATTCATGAAATTTAACTAGATCATGTGTACATGCTTGTGATTCATATGGTTAGACATAAGGATGTACCTACTACTTATCAACTAGGATAATCTCTCTTAGATAATTAAAAATGAGAAGCCAAAGGAGTATTTATAGGCTCTTCTTCTAACATAATAAAATGTTTCCATACTTTTCTAATATATTGAATTTTATTGAGCCACAATTTTTAGGCTTTCTATCTTTATAAATATGCATTCCAAAAATTCATTTAGACCATCCCAAATCCTTCATAACAAACTATTTACTCATCTCTATTTTTAGTTATTTGATTTTTGATATATCATTCTCTACAATAAGCATATCACCTACATATAATAGCAAAATTACAAATTTATTTTTATCACTTGAGAAATAAACACAATGATCAAGATCACTCCTACAATAATCCACTCTCTACACAAAAGAATCAAATTTTCTATTCCACCACTTAGGAGCCTTTTTTAAACCAAGCTTTTTCTCAAATGACACATATAATGAGGTTTATTTTGATTAACAAATCCTTCTAGTTGATGCATATAGATTTCTTCATTTAATTCACCACATAGAAAAATTGTTTTAATATTTAAATGTTCTAACTTCAAATCTAAACTAGAAATCAATGAAAGAACAATTTGAATAGAATATTTTTTAAAAAACATGAGAAAATATTTTTGTAAAATTAATTCTTAGTTTTTTATCATAACCTTTAGCTACAAGCCTAGCATTATAAAGATTTCTCTTATTTACCTCATTCCTTAAGGTAAAAATCCATCTATTCTGAAGGCTTTATGTCCCTTTGGTAATACCACTAATTCCCAAATTCTGTTATGTTAAAGTGAATTTCATTCCCTTTTCACAACTTTCTTCCATTTTACTACATTAGGACTTACAAGAACTTCTTTCATCACTTTAGGTTCACCATGCTATGTATAAAGAATATAATCTTTAAATATAGCTAGAGGATGTGTTATTCTACTTAAATTCCTTACCCCATGTGATGTATTTTAAGCAAGATTTTCTTTCTCATTAGTTTATTTTTCCTCATGTTTGTCTTCAAATTATGGGGTGTTTTAATTTGCCACTTGCTCTTGTATTATATCTTCTTTATGCTGCAAAATAAATCTAGAAATCTTGTATGTAATAGAATTAGAAATCTTTTTCTTTTAAAAATCATAAAACATCACATTTTTTTAAGTTTTATATCCAATGATCTTATAAATTACTTTGCCTTAAGATCCCATAATTTGAAACCTAATTCATTAGTGTCATAACCTACAAAAGTAGTTCTTTTTTATTTATCACCAATTTTAGATTTATTATCCTTTTGTATATGTATGTAGGCAACACATCCAAATTTTTTTTAAATAACTATAAGAAACATGTCTTCCACTACACAAAGACTCTAGTACTTCATTATTAAAAGAAGAATGTAGTGATCTATTAATTAAATAAGCATCAATCATAATAGTCTTAGTCCAAAACATTGTAGACAAACCTACACCACCAATCATGGATCTCACATGTTTAATTAACATTCTCTTGTATCATTTTGCTACTCCATTTTCTTGTGGAGTTCCAAGATGACATCGAATATGTCGAATTTTTTTTCTCTACAAAACTCATTGAATGCATTTAAAGTATATTCACCACAATTTTTAATAAGTAAACATTTTAACTTTAAACCTGTTTTTGTCTCTATTATAGTAACAAATAACTTAAAAATATTTAAAATGGCATCCTTGGCCTTTATTGGAAATACCCACACTTTCCATATATGATTGTCAATGAAAGTAACAAAATAAAGTGAAGCACTTAATGATGCTGGATTTATTGGACCATAACTAATAGGATAAACAAGCTCCAATTTATTATCTCATCTACATCCTATATTTCTAACAAAATTCATCCATTTTGATTTACAAATAGCACAACCTTTGCAAAATTCTATGGAGCTTACTATAAATTTTGGAATGCAAGAATGAGACTGAAGTACTTTTAAATTAGAATAACTAGTATGGTTCAACCATTTATCCCCATAACTTAGTATCCTCCCTTGTAGAAACTACAACTATAGAATCATCCTACAAACATATATTAGCTCCTAGAGTATATAATGTATCTATTTTTGTACCTTTCAAAATTGGTGAAACACCCCAAAATTCAAAGACATTCTTGCTTCACTAAGTCTTCGTAAAACGCGCAGTGTTACGACAGTTCTTCAGGAGATGGATGCTCTAATTTTTAGACTATCTGCTTCGGCAAGTTTCCTAAGTCAAGGAGTCTTGCTACACTACGCTACGACATGTAGGGTAGCAAACTTCAGAAGATGTTTGCAAAAGCACAGTGCTATGGTATGGTGTGCTACCCAGCGTAGAACAATGTAGCAAAATCTGGACAATCAGCCCCCTTGCCTGACTTCAAGTCCTTCAACAATGTCTCCTTCCATCCGAAAGCGGCGAACTTGGCCGACATTAGGTTATGTTTGCTGCTACACTACGCTAAGCTACATGGTGTAGCGAGGCGTAGCAATTCTGCAAATGTTGACAGAAGGCAACTCAAAGTGCAGGACCAGCAACTTCACAATGCAAAAGGCAAAGTTCCCAGATTGACGATAATTTTTGCGACTAAGGCCAGTCGCTACGCTACATAGCGTAGCATAGCATAGCAAACATACAATGAACAACCTACACGTTTCAAAGGCTTTCTACACGTGCAACAAGATGTGTAACAAGACACTATGCTACGTCAACATGCTATGCTACAAAGCATAGCAAAGTGGCAAGTGATTACGCGACATTAATGCACCTCACCTAATTTCACTGTTGCTCTGACAGCGTAATTACGACGTGGAAGGTTCGTAATTATGGCATGGCAAGCTAGCCCAATGGTCATGCACACATGTGCAGCATAGATAGGTCAGCATAGGCCCAAGGCACGTGGCGTCCAAACCGCATCTTTCGCTCACCCTTGTTCCTATAAATACTCCAATGAGAAATGCTTAAACTCTCTCTCTGGCTAGCTCGAGCACGGGTACACTTTAACTTTTCGTACTTTTGGCATTCCTCTTTTTCAAGGCTTTTCAGTCCCTAGTCTGTTTTCTTGGCAATGTGGTCGGCTAATAGTCTGGTTGGCTTATGAGCAAAAAGTCTGCATTGTAATCTCAAGCATTGTAAGTTTTCTATTTAACATTGTAAATAGTTAGCATTCTCAGTCGACATTTTGTTCTATTCTTTTCTACCACCTTAGTAGAACTTCGCATTGTTGACGACTAAGCCTGCGTTCAAGCGCATAGCCATCTCGTTCTACATGTCTTGGTTACTCTCAGGATCTCTGCACTTCCCAGTGCTGTGCAACCGATTATGTCCATCTTGACAGAGCAAG
The DNA here is from genome assembly GCA_015680685.1 of Gnetum montanum. Classification (NCBI taxonomy): domain Eukaryota; kingdom Viridiplantae; phylum Streptophyta; class Gnetopsida; order Gnetales; family Gnetaceae; genus Gnetum; species Gnetum montanum. The sequence continues at coordinate 75,983 of MNCI01001077.1, forward strand.
GTCATAGCTTCGAAGCGATGCATTTTTCTATTGCATTTTACATTATCTCCTGTTTACTATTGCATTTTACAATGTTTTCTGTTTCCTCTATTGCATTTTACACTATTTTCTGTTTCCTCTACATTTAAACATTACTTCACACTATCAGTTTTATTTTCAAATCACCTGTTGCAAAAGGTTATATAGACACCGACTAAGTCCCTGTCTGATCGACCAAACCATTCAGGGCACCCCATTTTCATCCCATCCAACACAGCCCTCCCGCAGAAACAAGGTCAAGACTACTAGCGGCCGATGGCCCCTTAGTGTTTTTCCAGCTACCGACGTTTTCGGTCGCTACAGTTGGTAAAATGCACATGGTAATTTTCTACTAATTATTTCCATGTGAAAAATTTAAACCCGAAAAATTTAGCTTTTTAGAAACTTTAGAAATATCCCTAACATTATTAAGAGTTATTTTAAGCAAATGAGGTTGTTGTAAAACAACACTTCCTATACCAAAAATTTATAATGGAATACCATTACTAGCATAACAACATTTGTTGAAACTTGCTAATATGAATTAAAAATAGATTGATCAAGACAAGTAAGAAATGAGAATCGTGTGTCTACAATCCAAACATATTTTGCTATATTTAAAGAAAATACTATAGATTATTTAGATACAAGAATATTAAAAGCAAGCTCACACTCTGTATGATTTAGTTGTACACTTGCATTACTATAATGTGGCATTGTAAATTACAAACATTATGTTGGTTTCAAATACGCTAACATGAGACCATGCAGGTTCAAAACTGATCCCTTCATTGTTGGAATGCTAAATTAGTATCAGACATGTAAATTTGCAAACAAAAATTTTGAGTCTGTAGGGGAGAACAGATGCAATAACTAGAGACAAACCATTAGAAAATATTTATGGAAATGAGAAAACAAAAATAATGGCTGGGATATAAGGAAATTTTGGCAAGCAAGCATGAGGATGAATCACAAATTCAAATCCAATTTTTAAAACTTAGCCAAAGGAAAATATCAAACTCTATGAACATTTACATAATATAACAAGAAGTAAACCAGACAATGTGAAGGGAACAGTAAATAGGTACTTGAGAGAATACGTAAAAATGAACTCAGATCCTCAGGAACAAAAGTAAGATAAGAGAATGAACATACAGGACAGTTTTGTTCTGTTCATTGAAACCAGAAAAAGTTAGGGACTCAAATGATAAGAATGTTGCACATGCGCATGTGTTAGACATAACAGTTCTCTGACCAAACACAATTTCGACTAATAGAAATGCGGCACAAAAGTTTTTACATTGCTTGAAAATAAATTCCATAAAGGCTTTAAGAATACAAGAAATAGGAAATATATTATCTCACCTAGTGTTGTACAATTCTACTGTCCAAAGATCTATGTTACTTTGTTATAGACAACTTTGTGTAACACAAGTTGTATTTTCTTGCTATAAGGCACAGAGCTATGCATCAAAATAATCTGATTCGTGAAAGTGAGGAACGGAGGATTCGTGATTCTGAACATATTTGGGTACATGTGCTTCAAGAAAAAGTGGGGACGGATTCGTAGGTGGGGATGTCATAGAAAAAATTTAAATATATTAGTTTTTATAAAAAAATTAAATCTCATATATCATAAAAAAACATTGTAGAATATAGAACAAGTACAATGTAAATCCAAAATATTGTTAATGCTTAATTTCACAGAAGATTGTAATATCACCATTACACTTAAGAAAGAAAATTTGCGAAGGTATTGAGGGCATTGAATCCATTTCCTTACTCAAGAGCCATAATCTGCCTAAACATATAATTTTTTCAACAACCAAAATGACAGCAATAAAATGAAACCCTTGGGCATTGAATCCATTTCCTTACTCAAAAGCCATAATCTGGGTTAACATATAATTTTTGCAACAACCAAAATGACGACATGTGAGTAGTGCCATAGGGCCATGTTGAATGACGACATGTGAGTAGCGCCATAGGGCCATGTTGAAGACAATCACATTAGAAGATACAACTTAACTAAACTAGGCACAGCCGAGTAACTCACCTCACCTATGGTGATTGAAAACCTATTGAAAAGCTTTCTAACAAGGGGGAATTGAAATAGAAGTAAAAAGAGTGCCATGAGCTGGTGGGTTTGGTTGGACCATAAGCAAACCGATTTTTAAAAAAAGTTGAACAAGCATCCATCCGTAATCGTGTTCATGACTCATGACCCATGACGATGACCTTGTTTTGTTGTCTTTTTCTATGAGAAAAAGAGCAAGAACCAGCAATGACCAATAAACACGCGTGAATGCGTTAGTCATCGCCGAACCTTTGACACTCCCAAAGGCCAATCCATGCTAACGCAATGTTTACCTCCCAGGCCCCGTTCCAAACTTGATTTCCTTATGACCAAACTTGGCCCTTCGGCCTTCGGTTGGTAACCTTTTTGTGATTTCCCTGTGTTAGTTTATTCATTCGTACTCCCTGTTTTCTGTAGTCTGTGTCATGCCGATGCCATGAATCTTGATTAACAATGAAATGAAGTTTCTGGCAAGATTCAGAGCAGGAGAAGACAAGTATGACTTTAACGCACAATGCAGACATCGAGAACAAGGCAATCATAATATGAGGTCACCATTTCAATGTACATGTGCAGATCCAGACAAAATTTCATTGAAAATTATGAAATACGTACCAATTGTGGATTTAATGCGCTTCTGTACGCGCTCCCGAATCCAAGGTTTCGGCGCAGAGCCACAAAGCCGGCCACCGAGTCTCCCCATAGGCCGAACTAAGTGTAAAGTGAGCGTACAGTCAAAATTTGTGGCAGGAATTTCTGTAACGGTTACGTTTATAGATTACCACCACAGTTAACACACGCAAAGTTCTCCCAGAGAAAAAGAACATTACATATATGTGAACTATTTACAAAACAAAGTCATGAGCTAACAGCACCTGGCTCTCAATCACGCACCCGGAATGCACTCCCAACAACCCGCGTCTTACATCTATATATCAGCAAAAGCAGAAATGAAACACACATATCCAATGTTCGACGAAAAAGCGGAAAGAGAGGAAAGCAGATACGAGATTCATATCATGGAATCTCGCAAGACAGCAATCTCCGCAGTGTTCATAGGGCTTTTGATGTGTGCAAGCGCAAGCATGAGCATGGCAGCAGTGAACTGCTCAGACGCGGTCCAGCACCTTTCAACGTGCCTGCCTTTCCTCCTCAATGGCTCCCCTGTGCCTTCGCACAAAAGTCCTTGCTGCGCCGGCGTCCAGAATATTTACAGCAACGGCGTCAGCAACATTCAAGATCGGTAGAAACTTTCAATTTAGTATCTTAATTCACATGATAACACTGAATTCAGGGAGTTTGGGATCATTTTACATACACAATCGAAGCCTTTTAATTTGCATCCAGTAGAATTTTAGTTTTAGGCTTTTAGCCTATTAATTCACATAAGCCATTCATGGTCTTTGGAATCTGCATTCGGTTATATTTTGCATATTTCTTCCATTTTGTCCAGATGCTTTCTGCGCATTTTTTTTTAATTTGCAGATTTTTAGCATATTTTAAGCTTTACGCGAGCACTTTCTAGCCATGCCTTACGCCTAGGATCACGGATTTGAGAATCATTTTATCATTTTCTAACGATTGTCTATATGACTTTGGAATTGAAGAACCTAACCGAGAATTTCGATATGGTTCGTTGAAGCTTCAATTTTAGTTCAGTTCATACATGAGATTCTACATTTTCAGGATAAATATAACCAAAGAATTTGGACAGATCTCGCACGTTTGTTCACAAATATCTAGAATTCGAACTTAAATTTTCCTAATGAACCTCATTTCAAACAGCAGCATCTACCCTAAACGCACGGCCGTTTTGCAATAGGAAAATCTTATCTTTGAAATGCAGAAATTTATGGCGAATTTTCTGCTTTAGCAGACGCGACCTGTGCGAGTGCATAAAAACTGCTGCAGTGGCGTATGGCGTGAACGATAACGCCCTCAGGACCTTGGCTCCGGACTGCGGTATTCAGCTGCCATACACTGTCAGCAAGAACATCGACTGCAACTCGTAAAGCTCGCTTTCCTTCCTTGCATTTTACTTCTTCTGATACCGGTAAGGCTTAACGTTTTGAAACGATTTGTGGATGCAGGATTCAGTAGGGCGGGATCGCAGAAGAACCACGGCCATGCTACTAATAAATAAATAAAGCAATTTCCGGATGACCGTTCCGGAGCCTATATAATATACGTGAATGTAATTATTTCGCTCGTTATGACGATGAACAGGGAAAAGTGTAACGAAGTTCAAAAGTACCTATATCTTATTATTAAATTGTCTTTGAAATATTGACATCCAAAATTTTTTAAACGAGGTGAACCAAAAACCATCGGAAGTTCGAAACGGCATATAATCCTATCTCAGCGGTTCAGCTGTGTTCGTTTTCATACACGACAAAAATCATATTTAAAGGAAATATTCCATTGATTTAGAAAATGCTAATCGTTTATACATCCTTGACATAGGTGCTACTTGGGTATCACTAAATGAATATTAAAGTCTTTAGTTAAAAAGATCCATGAAATAAAGGGAAGATTTAACATGCTTGGAACATGTTTATCCTTAAAAAAAACAAACTCATTTAAGTTTGGTTTAGAAATCTGGAAGACTGGATGCTATTATTTGTCAAACTCATCTTTGTTGGTAGAATTTGTTGATTTGGTAATTGTTTCTAATGCTCTTGATATTAGTGTTTTTAATGATTGTTATGCTTTATTACTTATTTGAAAGTAGAGTCCTTCTATTAATCCCACATCTCCTAAATTTTGAAGGGCTCCTAGTTTTGTTGAATTACCAAATCTTTTATTGATTTTTAAAAAAGTTGAAAAGAATATTATTTCTTGAATTGGATCAATCAAGCACTTTGAAACCCAAGCTAGAAGTGGTTTTTATAGAATTCAATACATAATTGAGGTGGATCTTGATTTGCTTAAGCAACAAATTCTTCTACATGCTTGTGGAATTGAATATGTATAGAATGTAATTTATTATAATCTTTCAATGTTATATCACTATATTCATCAAGAGGGTAATATGTTTGATCCATGTCATTTTATGTTACAAAAGAAGCCTATAAGAGTGCATCACCACCAAGCTAGTACAAACGCTGCTAAGATTTCTTTTTCAAATGTTGTAGATCCTGCTCTGATCTTGCTGGATTGATTTCTTTTACTAATGTTTCAATAAGTAGCTCAAACTTTTGTATTACTATTGTTTAACAAAATGTAACTTTAAGGAATGTTCTAGTTAAATCAATTTCAAAGAATTCTTTAATAACTAAGGAGAAACAAATACTTGTTCCTAAGGTTTCATAGAAACCTATTACTGGTTTATATACTTTTTAAATAGGTCTTCATAATAAAAAATATCCTACCCGCAGTAGGAGTCCTAAAAGTGAACAGATGTTTATTCGAGCAACATTGTACCTGAACACAAGTTATGTACGACAATAAAGAAGAACTTCTTGGATAAATCTTGAAGTGCATGGAATAGGATATTAAATTTTGAAAGATATCATTTTTTAGATACAACTTCAAGTGAAAATGCTCCTAGTATTAATTTCTTTATTTTCTATAGTATTGATTGTGTTTTGTTTTGGAGGATTAAGGATGGAAATCTTTCAAGTATTATTGTTATTTATTCTTCATCTTTGATTGATATATTCTTTTTTCATTAAAGAGAGTTTTTTCTTCTCTTTATAATATAATCTTTAGTAAATAGTAAAAACACATGGGATTACTTCTAAATAAGGGCAAGGTCATATCCTATTCTTGCCTTAGAGGGAAGATTTTTGAGGACTAAATTTATTTCATGTGTCACTTCTAAATTCTTCCACATTCTATAGATAATTTTTTCCATCTTGATGAATTGCAATACTCTATGAGATGATAATGAAAATCAACATTTGCATCAAATTATTATCTTTTGTTTCTATAAATGTGGTGGAATGAATTGTTCCTTCCAAGTCATTTCCTATAAGGAGTAACCTCATCCAAATTTTCTAGACATCATAGTTTATGCCTAAAAGTACATGATTTTCAAGCAACATCACATAGACTCTTCTTAATATTGATGGGGATGTAGGGATAACTTTTTTGTTAAAATCATCTTCACCTAGAGGAATGTGTAACATGATTTTTACTAGCCAGTTTTGAAAACTCCATAGTCACTTAGTGGCTTACTTTGATACTATGCTAAGAAAAATACAATTATAGGACTAAGATCACCAACAGTGAGCATAGTTAAGCCCCAAATGTAGAACATCAAAACCAAGATAGTATTCAAGAGAATGTAAATGATGTGTTTGTTATTAAAGTGTTTGTAATACCTTAATATATAAAGCATTAGAAACTTGGTGGAATGATATAATGTAAAACTACATAGTTGTGTCTCTTCATAACTCATTATTAAGCAACAAATAACAATTGTTAGATGATAATCATCATAATTACTCATAACAATAAACATTCAAAGATAATTGTTGATCATATATAACTATTATTTTTGGGATCCATGGTTATAATGTAATTATCTATGGTTTATAGTGAAAGAAATGTATAAGTCTGTCATTTCTTCCTAATCAACACATAATTAACTTTGATGTATCTTCACTTTTTATTCATGAAGAATTTTTAGATATCTTTACTAAACTTGACAATAAAACTAAAGTACAATTCAGGTCAACTAGAGATTAATCTTTATATATCTAATAGTTACAAATAGAAAAGAGAATGAATTTTCAAAGAGTTAATGATCTAGACATAAGACAATGCAACAAATGTAAGACTTATGACTTTTTTTAAATATATATCAATAATTGTTACTAAGGATCATTCTTCTAGCTTGGTGTAATAACCCTTAATATAGACCTAAGCTAGCAAGGTAATATGTAAAGATAAATGTTATGAAGTAATAAAAATATTAGCTAATTAAATTATAGTAGAACGAAATAAAATCCTAATAATGTTGTGAAAAATTACTTAATGCTAATTCAAAGACAAAAAATGAAGTAAACCAATCAATAATGGGTAACAATAGCCCTTGGGTGAAAACCTACCCTATCTATTATCATCATTTGCAAATAAAAAATTCTAGTACATTTAATTATATTGCCCATGAAAATATTGTAAGAAAAATTATATAAATAAACTAGTAAAATATCTAGAAATATCAAATAGTACGTGAGTCTTTTTACTACCAGAAATAAAAAATATAAGCTTAAGAATTAGTACCTAGTTCACATACTGAAAATAACAATTCAAATGCATCATTGTTAATCCAAATGTAAAATAGTAGATAAAAAAGGTAAAGTAGATAGCCATGACCTAGATCAAATACAATCAAGTACAATAATACTCATTGTACCAATGAAACTATATGAAACTTTACAAACTAGAACTTAGGTACTAATGGATACAAAATAATCTATAAGCTTTAATAGAATATTCAAAATGTTGATCCAAGTTATTATTCTAAGATTTAAATTGAACATCATTATTAACTCCACCTAAAGCTTAGAATAATAACTTTGATTAAAATAATAACTCATTATCTTACTTTACTATATTATTATTAAATTAGGTTGAAGTTATGCTATAATTAAAAATATAGAGGAAAGTCAATCATCATGAGTAGGAAATATAAATTACAATCACTTGTATGGTTTTAATTACTAGAATCATGAATATAGAAGCTAAGCACATGAATATAGAATCATGAATATAGAATCATTGAACAAATATTAAAAAACTATGAAAATAATTAGTAAGACTTCATCTACCATCATTCCAATCTAAAATAATTAGCATCAAAGTTGTAACACCTTCTATTTAAGGCCCTTGATCTTTAATTTATTTTTTATCCTTATGATATATTTTATTTAATATATTTTAATAGTTGGTAAGGATTACAATCTTTTTTAATTAGGAAAAGAAAATCACTAAAGTAGAGTGAGTATCATCATTGAACAACCTATCAAAGATAAAATGGTATAAGTATATTACCATGGAAATAAAATTATGGACAGTAATCTTTTGCTTATAAATAAGATCATCAATATCATGAGTATATATTCTTCACAAATTGGCCCAGAAAATTCCATTAAGGATGATTTTTTGGATTCTATAGATCAGGTGATTCAAGAAGTTTCCTAGAAAGAAAGCATATTTATTGGATGAAATTTTAATAATCATGTTGAATCTATGAAAATAGAATATGATAGGATTTATGGAGAATATGGATTTGGAGAATGCAATAATATGGAAGATCCACTACAGAAATCTGGAAGAGCATATGACTTTCCAACTATAAATACTTATTTGAAGAAGAAAAAAAATTAATAACATATAAAATTGGTATGGATAACAAATAAATTGACTATTATTTTCTACAAAAATGAGACTGGGCCATGTACAAAGAGTACAAGGTCATTCCTAGAGAGTATCTTGTGACTCAACATTGACTAATGGTAATGGATTTAGCTATATAGAGCTTTAAATGTAGCATAAGAAAAAGGGCTAAATACATAAAATGGTGGAATTTTAGGGAAAATAACATAACCTTGTTTAGAGGAAAATTGCTTCATGAAGGCACCTAGAATTAGGTTTCTACTACACATTTAATTTGATGCCTAATGGAAAGTTACATTTAGAAAATTATAGAGAACAATTTGGGTGAAATAAAAGATAAAAAATACATCCAAAAGAAGGCATGGTGGTGGAGTGATGAAGTACAACATGCTATCCAAAATAAGAAAAAATGCTTTAAGGAATGATAGCAAGGTGGTAGCTAAGAAAACATGTTGATATACAAAATGGCAAAGAAGGAGGTAACTATAGTAGCAACCAAAACCAAACATAAGATCTTGGATAATGATGAATCATCAGTTGGCTAAGATATCTAACAAAAAACCAATTTTTGGTTGGCTCTAATATCTTAGGTCCAATATCTGAGCCTCTATATCTTAGCTTTGATTTCTTAGCTTTGATATCAGATACATGATCTCATGTATTCAATATTGGATCACATGCTATGTTATCAGATATCCAATATTGGGGGATGTGTGTCAGCCTATAAATATAACACTTGGGCACATAGTTTGGACATAAATTAATCAATAGAGTAGCCAAACTCTTGTAGTTTTATTCTGTAGTCTTAAAGAATAGTCAATGAGTGCCTATAGTGTGTTTCTAAGTCAATCGTATGGTGTCTTCATCAAGTGAGAATGCACCTAGATACATTCCATGAATGATAATAAGATGGAGATTGATTCTTATTCATTACAGAACTTTGACTTAGATTAGATTTACTTTCCATGCAATTTACTTTTCATATACTTAGTTAATATTTACATTTCCATGCATAGTAATAAATTGGTAGAATGAGTGCAACTAGTTTCAAGCATAAACACATATTTGCTTGGTAATCCTAGTAGTGTTATTATTTGGTTTGCCTAGTAGCATAGTGCTTGGTAATCATAGTAGTGGATATGTGGGTTCAAGACATGTATGGTAAACTAGGAATGGACACTCATCACTCATAGGCTAGTTTAGACTTTAATTTTTGTTGTTAATTAGTTTAAATAATTAATCTCTTTATTATTGTTAGGAGTAGCATAAGGTTGAGACAACATCAAGATTCATATGCCTCACTTTGGATAGACCATATGATGAGTGGTGAGGTACCCCTACACTCAACCATATGAATACGAGCGTAGCACGTGTGATCCGGTCAAACTCCGTAGACTAAGTGCCTACACGCTTCATGGAACACTTACGGTTAATCATTCGTTGTCTTCCCAGACTTGTATTTGTCATGGTGTATGGTTAAGTAAGTCTAAGGTATATGATTTTTATATCTTTTCTAATTTTATCTCCTATGCTATTGAGGTGAAGGGTTGAGAGACTACTTACTAACTCTAACTAATGAACTAAGACTAAATTAACCTAGCATCAACATCCATTCCCACTTACCGTACACACCCTGAACTAATGCAACCGTGGCTACCAAACACTAATCGTTGTTGGGATCACCACGTGTAACGCACGTGCTCTAAGCAGTTGTACTGAGTCACCTAACTAGGAGAGAAGGTTTTAGAGAGATTTAATTCTTAATAAATCATGTAAATGGAAAATAATAAATAACATTAAATAAAATCCTAATTAGCCTATTCCATGCAATGCAAGGTTTATCCAGAAAGTTCATCTTTATTTCCGTACACAAACTTATGTTCAAGTACAATGTTTGCTCGAATAAAGATCCGTTTACTTTAGGACTCCTGCTATGGGCACATGGAAAATATTCTATCTCTGGAGTGATCAATCTGCCAAAATTTCCCTACTATCTAGCCTAGGATGAGGAAAAAAGGAAGATTTGCCTCTTATTTATAGATATGATGGCACACCACGATATCACGTACGTGATATCATGGGGGATGATGCAATATCGCGTATGCAATATCACGAGGGATGTGATATTGTGACTACCGCGATATCGCAGCCCGTGTGATATCACATCCCATCATACCCCCATGACTAAATGAAAACTCGTCCTCGAGTTCCTTTCAATAATATCGGGAAGGTATGGGATTATTGACTCAAATGGAACTAATGGGATGACATGTGAATAGATCATCATTACAAGAATTTGAAAAAACTGGTATTCATGAAAACAAGAGTGAACACCTTATTACATTGACATCAGGCCTCATTTGGCAGCTTGAGAGAAAGAGAGAGAAAGAAGTGTCGCTGCTACCAATGCCAAGATTACGCCTTTCGTTGTCCATCCGTAAACGTGCCATCGATCTTGCTCCTTGCATAGTTGCTTTCAACGCTGCTCCATTCCAAGTGTTTCTTCTAGATCCAATCCGTTGTTGTATGATCACCATCTGCACACACAATAGAATCTTATATTAGCAAGGGTAAATGAATCATCATGTAATTAATAGCTTGCTTTAGTGTAAGTCCATTGGCTAGGTTGTGGTATGGTTGATTGCAGATCTGGAGATGTATTAATGGTGACCATTGAAGGTGTAGGGGTTAGGAAAAAATAAAAAAAAATCAAGGCTAGGAGAAAATCAAAAACATCGGGCCCCGTACCCCCATGACTAATCGTGAACCTCCGATAGTGTTAGAATGGAAAAAGAAAAGGAATAAGAAAGATGAGGAAAAAGAGATAACTATGACATCGATGAAATGGATGTCAAGATGGAAATGAGAAAAATAAAATTAATTGCAAAAATGTTAGGGAATAGAAGTTAACTGATGCACCAGATAGGAATTTTAGTGGGTCCTCCCCAAAGCAAACTCATGCCCTTAATGCCTTGACAATCCCACATTCAAAGAGTCCGTAGGCTTTGGGAATGTCATTGGGAACAAGAGTTAAAGTATTAACCACAAGAATTTATCAAAAAGAAAATAATGCATTAACCAACATATATACTAATGATAGAACCGACCATGAGGTGAACAATGGAGAGAAGGGTGGAGAGAAGAAAATGGAATGGAATCCCAAGAACAAGGTGGTGTATAGCCCCTTGTGTGTTTTATGATTAATGTCACTTAGCAAATCTCATTCCAACTCCAACCTCAAACAAACCACTTTCAATGACTTCACATTAATGCATTTTGCCAAACCATCCTCTTGAAGTAACAAGAATGCCTTCACCCAAGAGCCACCACCATTCCGACGAAATAAGGAGGAGAGAATGGGAAGCGAGAAGGGAACCTTAGGTTGCCTAAGAAATTATTTTGTCTAAGGGGTGTGTTTTGAATTCTTACTTCTTCTTCTTCTTTTTTTGTTTTATGTGTTTATACGTGAGAACCACACCATGCAAAGACTTTGTTATTTTTATTTTCTCAGCTTCCCGGTAATTGGGTAATGTCGAAATGGTAAGAAAACTCAAGAAGAAAACATCTAAGCACCCAAGAGAATGGCCAACACAAATGCATCAAGTTCCCTTGAAGTCACACCCTTTTTAATCCTTGAGTCCTTCCTTAGTTTGAGAAATGACTAGTCACCAATTCGTTAATGGTTCTTATTATTGAAGGGACTGTACATTTCCAAGTTGAGAGAGACCATAGAAACTAGTGGATAGATGGATGAAGTGAACTCATTGCCTACCATATCAAGAGAAAAATACCTTAGTATCAACATCATTACTTAAAGGTAAAAACCAAACATTAGCAATCAATAAGAAAACAATTCATACCATCATGAAGAACACTTATTGGGTGACAAACTTACAAGGTGAATCACACGCACACACGCACACAAAAAAATGAAAAAATATAATGATGATGTAAAAAAAAAACAAGAAAATTTAAAGAAATTTGTAAAACAAAAATAAGAAAAGTTAAAGAAATTTGTAAAACAAAAATGTGTAAAAAAAAATGTGTAAAAAAATTTAAAAAGAATTGAGGGCCCCAAATTATTAGCATAGGTAGCCATCTCCCCCATGACTAAATGGAAAGGGAGAGATCCGAAATAATGAGTGCCTATTTGAATTTTGAAGAAGTGCCCAACTTCTCTCAACTGATGTTCTTAGATTAAGGGGTGGAAGTTGGCGATGCTCATGTTCCAATGTGTCTATGTCTTCGTTGTTGGCATGGTTTGTTTCCTTAGTTCATTCCATGAATATTTGGTTGCTCTTTCGAGTAGCTATCAACAACAGGGTGTCTACTACTTGTTGTGTGGTTGCTACATATAAGAATCTTTGTTTCAAAGTTTCAAGGGCACACCTGTTGCATGGAGAAGATGTTGTGCATTCCTCTATGTCATCACCTAATGAATCACTATATGTGATGCATGAAACTTTCTTCTTCTTGATCTTTCCATAAATGTTTACGTTAGAAATTTCCAAGGAAAGATCATGGATTCCTAGGCACGCATCTACTGTACTCAGGCATGCCCTTCCCATTATAATTGGGAAGTCCCCTTCGTTGTTGTTTACTTCGATCACCAGGAAATCAACTGGGTAAGACCAACCACATACAGTGCTAACAATGTCCTCCACCAATCCTAAGGGAATGGTGATGGACTGGTCTGCCATCTCTAGTTGAATTTTGCTCTTCTTAAGTTGGGGTAGGTTCCAGGCTTGATACATCTCTTGTGAAATTAATTTGACTCCAGAACTTGAGTTAAGAAGACCCCTATGTGGTTCATTTTCGGTGACTTGGAGGTAGATTAAGGGTGTCCCAGGCTCAAATAGTTTTCTGGGAAGGTGTCCTACCTTGATCCAGTTAGTTACGGTATGCGTTAGCATAACCATATGCATGAAGCTCTGTTGTTGAACTGAAGGGTGCTCCGAGGTTTCTCTTGTTGGAGGAGCATCATAGACTCAACCTCTTGTTGTTGTGAGATCCTTTCTGGGCTTTTGGTTTTGAAGAAATGTCTTCTCTTTTTATAGTTTTCAGAACTAGCAACGGGTTGAATGTTTATGGCTCTCATAGTGTGGCATTATTGCGGTTGAGTACGGAGTTCCCCTTGCATTGTTGGAGTAGGAGGTGTTATGGGAACTACCGATGGAAGAGGTGCGGATGGATTTGGAGGATGGTATGGGTGTGGAGGATAAGGAGTCATTCTATTATTCTTGTACTTCATTATATTATCTTTTGTATTATTATAAGTAATCAAAGTGTGTTATACTTCAAAGTATAAGGATCAGCAAAATTAGTTGCATCTTGTCCTTGCAATTTTTGTTTCTCTTTTATTGCCCTGTAGGGTTAATGCACTTCTTGTGGAAAGGAATCATTCTTGAGCTTGTTAGGATCCTGCGAGATTGAGTGTTGGTGTAGCACCATATTACTCCAAAGAAAATCTAAAGTTGTAAAGGTTATGGGATCCTAGAAATCACATTCTAAACTTGTTAGAACCTTGCAAGGTTGAGTGGTTTGGGGGTAGTGTCACAACACTCCAAAGAAAAGCTTAGAGATTGTACAAGTTGTGGTGCCCTTAAAATCACTTTTGATATTGTTGAAACATTATGAGGTTTAGAGTTGTCACAATGATGAAACTCTCCTTAGTAGAGCTAAAACTTTGTAAAGGTTGTGGTCCCCTCTAAACCACATTTTTGAAGGAACAAAATCTAAAGATGTGGAAGTGATCTACCCTCCTAGTGTGGACTACCCAATTTGGGGAACCACATTAAAATTTGTTCTATTCTTTATGTTGGATAATTTTTTGTTTTGAGAACTTATTCATCACCCACAACCCCCTGCTTCTAAGTTCAATGATGCTCAAGTGGTATCATAGCCTCGTACTCTTATGCTCTACATCGATCTCCAAGAATGAACATGGAAGGAAAAATAAACATCAAACACATCTAGAAAAAGAGAATAATATGCTCAATAAATTATTGTGCTTAATTCCTATATCACATCTACTATACAGGTAAATCTCTCATTGTCTTCCTTACATTCAAAAATAAAGGAATTTGTGCTTGTAAAGTTGATAAAAATCATAACAATCTGAATGATGTTTCCGTTGAAGAAATGTATGGGATATTTTGCCATGAAGTTATTTCTTTTAAAAATTTATGCAATGAGATAAAAGATGATTTACATGTAAATTAAATAAAAATTAAAGTTCTTAATGATGAATGTTTTTATCACAAGAATGAGAACGTAGACCTTATGCCTAAGATTCAGAAACTAACCATTGTGATCGAGCAGATGAATAAGAGCTTCACAGGTAAGAAAAGAGGTAACAATTTTTCAAGTTCTAATTTTGATTCATCTTTGATAGAATTTTGGTATTTGATGGAAGATTCCATGTGATCTTTAAATGCCTAGTAATGACAAGTTACAATAGAAGGACGGAAATGATGAAGTGATGAGAAAGACCAACTCCTACTCAAGTTGGAATGATGAAGAGAAAAGTGAAGAAGAGGTGGTGGATGATGCAAAGGATTTACACCTCATCTGTATGGCTCTCATAGATGATGATGGTGATACCTCATATGATGAACTTAATAAGGATGAAAGGTTTGATTTATTGTATAATGAACTTTTAAATTTTCAAAATCTTTACACAAAGTTGAACAAGCAAGTAAAAACTAAGGATCAAGATATTTCTTCATTAAATTTAAAAATTTTTGATCTCACAAAAGAAATCTTAGACCTTTAGGCTAAGAATAAAGAGATAACCCAATCTTATAAGTAGATCAAGGAAGAACTTGTAGATGCTAAACTTGTGAATGAAAGGATAGTCAAGGGAAAAGAGTTCCTTTGGATGGTTCTTAGAAAAGGAAGAAGTTCACATGATAAGAGTGGGCTAGGATTTTGTACACAAGAAGAATCATCTACACCAAATTCATCTCAAGAAAAGCTACATCAAAGAATGAAAAATCAATGAGAACTACATCCCAATTAGAAGTAGCTCCAAAGCAATCAAAAGCATAGCAAAGATTTGATCATCGTAATCATGTTTACTAAAATACGAAGATTAGATGTTATTATTGTCATAAATTTGGAAATAAAAAATGGAAGTGTGATTTAAAATATTATCACATGAGCACTCTTTCATATCATTAGACTCCTTCATCTTATCCAAATATGCCTAGAAAGGATTTTTCCTAGGATAAAAAGGATAGGTAGACAAATCAAAGAGGAGTCTAGAAATATTGGACAACACAAAAGAACTAGGAATTTGAATAGTTTGGAGAATCAAGAGAAAGGAAAGAAAGAATGAGAAGACACTATCTGGCCAATTTGTGATAGGAAGCCAAGTCTTGAAAATTGAAGTTTGTGTAAGAAGAAAAACCTCAATGAGGAATCTCATTCTCTAGCACTCTATGCACCTTAATTCTCAGTTGCAAGGTAAGCTTTTATTTTCTTACTTGCTAAATATCATGTCAATATTTAATTTGGAATGACTAAATTGTGTGGATGTGTGCTTACTTCATTTCAAGATATGGGATGTTAGCTTTAATATTCTACAAATGTTAATATAAGTGCTTATAAGAGAAGATATTTAATACTATTAGAATATTTTAATTATGATATCTCTTGGATATGTATTGGTACTACGTGATTAATCTTATAATTAAATGAAAATTTTGGTACTTGTAAACTTTTAATTTTTTTTATTGAAAAATCATTTTTTGATATATTAGTTTCAATTTATTTAAAATCCTTGCATAAATGGCATGAACTAATAAGATTTTTTCCCTGAGATATGGGTTTGTTTTGAAATAATAAAGTTAAATTTCTTTTGGAAGATTTTTGCTAAAGAATTTGAATTAGTACCTTTGATGCAATTCATGAATCTTTTGAGAAAAGTATCATTGCAAAAGGAATCATTATGAATTAATATTAATAGGAGACTTTACTCTCCACACTTCATATTAACATTGATTTGTAGGGATAGTACTTTAATGAGAAAAGCATAAGTTGATCCAAAAGGACCCAAAGGGAGCATTAGAATCTACATATATGTAGGGGGAGCCTATACCTAATCTAAGAGGCCACCAGGGTAGGGGAAGTCTTTTGATGCTTTTACTAAAAGGTACTCAAGTAGAAAAACTTCATATTTCAACTCACCCTTAGCTAAAAATGAACAAGGAAGAGCATGTTCATCTAGTAATGTTGTAAAAGAGCACATTTATTAACTTCCTATCTAAAGATGAAATTTTATGGTGAAAGCTCCTAATGTTTATATGTTTATTGTCTAACCTTTTATATGTTGAGAATATATCTTTTTAAGTACCTAAGGTCCTTATTTCAAATATGAATTAAGATCTACTAGAATAGGTGTTCATGATCTCGTTTGGTAAGATATGAGGTTTATCCATATGCTATTTTTTGTCTTTAACATTATTATCATATATTAGTTTATGAATATTCTTTTGGATAAAAATATGATTGGTTGTGTTTGATCTTTTGATATATTCAACATGATTAGATGTGTTTCTTTATCTTCAAAGGTGAATATGCATGTTTTAAACTTTCTTGTCATGAATTTGCAATCAGATTGTTGATAGTTTTAAAAGTATGTTGTATGATTATAGAATCATGATATCACTACTTTACAAACAAGTTACTTGCACTTGAATATCTATTAAAAGGCTTGGATCAACCATGCTTCTTATTGTAAATAGATGAAGGGTCACTCTTGATAAAAAAACTAGTTTTACTTCATCAACCCTATGAAATTAATGAGATTTGTACTCTTTCAACTTGTTCTTTTGAAAAAATATTTTATGTAATGCATATTTATATCATGAAACAATTTTGTAGGTTTTTAGATTCTTTTTGGTGCTTTCCATATAGGGTGAGAGATTTATGTGATAATGATTATGCTCATTACATAGTGGCTTTCCATAACTATATGGTGTTGTTCTAAAATGATATATCTTTAGGAACCAATTTTTCTTCTTATACTATAACATTATCCTTAGAACTATGATCCTCATTCATTCCATTTTTCTTCATGTCCAAAAAGAGGGAGAAAGTGCTTAGTAGCTATATCGTAATTATTATATTATGATTATACTAATCCATTCTCTTAAGTTTTAGACATTACTAAAAAGGGAGAGATTATTGATGTTTTAGTATGTCAAAAACTTAGGGAAAATTGAGAACAAAGGATGTTTGCGTGGTGTTTTGTTTATAGGACAAGATTATAGCCAAGGACTTCATAGAGATTTGGAAATAATGAAGATTAGAATAAGAACTTCATAATAGGCATGGAAAAATCCCTCATACGAAAATCAGGAGCAAGAGCAAAGGACTCAAGAAATCATAATCAAAGTTAGGATCACAAGAACTTAAGGGAGGATGGATTAATGTGAAGATTTCAAGCTAAATATTTCTATTTGTGTTACTTTTTGTTGAGGAAGATTCTTGGCTATTTTGGCATGTATTGAAGTGTTTTTGGCTCATTTTGATGAGTTTAGAATGTTATAAGATCTATGAAGACTTTTTTGGAGGCATCAAGAGGCTCATAACATCAAAACAAGCAGTTTCATTTTTGGCCCTTGCAAAAGAGACGTCTTTCAAAAACAACATATGTCTCCCTAGACTTAAGGCCAAATTTAGAAAGATACCTTTTAGAAATAGTATAAATCTTCCTTGTCAAGAAGACATCTTCCTTTTGAAGAAGAGTTCTCTTCTGAATAGAAGACTATTATCGAAAGATGTCTTTATCCTAGAAAAGGATGTCTCCAATGATTGTTAGATAGCTATTGCATGAATTCTGAAGTGAATTCAAAAACATCTAGGCTCTAACAAGACTTCATTTTCTTGGGAAATGTGGAAGCTTGGAAAATAATCAAGTGTCAATTTCAAGCAATTATTGTTTACATCGTTCTATTATTCTTGTACTTCATCATATTATTTTTTGTTTTATTTTAAGTGGTCAAAGTATCTTGTACTTCAAAGTACAAGGATCAGAAAAATTAGCTACATCCTCTCCTTGTAATTTTTATTTCTCTTTTATTGTCTTGAAATGTTGATGTGCTTCCTATAGGAAGGCATTTTCCTTGAGCTTGTTGGAATCCTATAGGATTGAGTGTTACTGTAGTGCCACAACACTGCAAAGTGGAGCTCAACTTGTAAAAGTTGTGGGATCCTAAAAATCACATTCTAATTGTATGAGGACCTTGCATGGTTGAGTGGTTAGTGTAGCATCACAACACTCTAGAGCAAAGCATAGATATTGTAATGGGTGTGGTGCATTTAAACCACTTTTGAGCTTGTTGGGACCTTGTGAGCTTGAGAGTTGTCACAATCACAAAACTCTCCTTAGCAGAGCTCAAACTTTGTAAAGGTTGTGATGCCCTCTAAATCACATTTTTGAAGGAACAATGTCTAGAGGTATGCAAGTGTTCTACCCTTAGAGTGTGAAATATCCAAGTTGGGGAACCATGTTAAAATTGTTTGTGTTCTTTGTGTTGCAGAATTTTTAGTTTGGAGAACTTATTCATCCCTCCTTCTAAGTTCAATAATCCGAATTGGTTGCTCAACAGATGTATTTAGGAACCATCACCTCACTCCAAGGTCACAAGACCTATTCCTTTGCATGTTTAGAGCTATTGGTTTTAGCTTTTGAGGCTTCATTGGTCATCTAGCTTCTTACAAATTTGCTTCATTGTTTTTTCCTTTTTTTTTGTGGGGTGAAACCTTCATTCGGTTTCTTTGCTAAAGCTAGTTTGATATGGTTTTCCCATTGAGTGATTTATGTTACACTTAATGGACTTGGTTTTCCCATCCAACTAAATGTATTACATTTAATGGACTTAATGGTTTTCCCATTGAATGAGATGTGTTTCATTAAAGTGCACTTGAGGATAAAGCATGATGAAGAGATGTCATGAGGCCTTAATATATGAATGTCAAACATTGGTCAAAATTTTTGTTCAAGATGAGGAAGGCTAGAATGAGGCTATGGGGTTGGGTTGAGGAAGATGATAATGATAATGATGTTACACATGTACTCTTAACAGAGTAAGATAAATTCATTGAATCTTTCATATCAAGGCCACATGGTGACCTACTATCATGATGAGTTGTACCTTCACAATGAATCCTAGGCTTTTTCCTATAAGCACAACCCCTAGAGGACAAGAAAACCAAATGAATAAAGCATGTTATTATATTAAAATGCATTACATTAAATAGTATGATAAAGCCAGGCTACCAAAGTTACCAATGTTTCTAGTTTTAGGCCATGGCAAGCCATGCTACTAGTTTAATGCCTTGGTAGGCCATGGTTTTACTAGTTTTATGCTTGGGTAGGCCATCTTACCAATTTAAGGCCTTCATAGGCTATTGATGTTGGTTGTTTGTTGTTGGTCCTAGTAGGCCACATGTAGTAAGGCTTTAGATAGGAATGATTAACTAGGTTGGCTAACACATTTCCATCCATGTCTACAATTTTAAATGCATTATTTCCATAGGCCTTAGTGATCCAAAAATGTCCTTTCTAGTTGGCTAATAATTTGTCCACATGGTCACGAATGGCTTTGACAACCAAATAACCTTCCTTGATCTTATGCTTACTAAAGTTATGATGGTGCTACCACCTTTGCCTCTCTTGATATCACTTAGCATGAGCAAACATTCATACATGTTGCTCCTCCATTGAGCCTAGGTTCATGGTCTATAACTCCTTATTTTGTTTATGATAGATGAAGTTAGATAAGACCACTTAGAGTGATAACACCTTCAATTCAAGAAGAAAAATGGCTTCAGAACCATAAAATAGGTTGTAAGGTGTTACACTAGTTCTAGTATAGAATGTTGTTCTATAGGCCCATACTGCATGGACAAGCCACTCATGCCACTTATACTTGTTGTTGTTCAACATCTCCTTAGGCAAGTTGATAATGGCATTTATTTTTTGATTAGGCTTGTTCATTAGATTGAGGGTAATATGGCAATGAGAAGGAATTCTTAATTCCTATGTCATGACAAAAATTCTTCATTTCTTGGCTACTAAAATATGGTCAATTATCTATGACTATGGTCATAGGAATGCAGAAACAAGCTAGAATGTTATCAAGTATAAATTTATAGACTTGTTCACATGTTGTCCTTCTTAAGGGAACAACCTCAACCCACTTTGTGAATTATTTAGTTGCAATTATTATAAAGCTATGCCCCATAGAAGACTTAGGCATTATAGGCCCAATGATATCCAACCCCCATCATTGAAATAGCCATATTATCTAAGTAGTGTGCAACTCAATTGATTGTATGTGTACAAGGTTACCATGTTGGCATGTGTTACAAGTTTTAACCTTATATAAGCAATAACCTTTCATATATGAATAATAATATCCTAACCATATAATTTTAGAGTCCATAGCTCTAGGTCCTATATGCACACTTTTGTGAACTTGCACTAGGACTATTTGAGCATTGGTTCTACCTACGCATACTAACAATATACAATCGTAGGCTTATTGACTTGAGGTATTATCATAGCTATGATATATTGTTTGATCATTTACATACAACATACTTTTGAGTAGTAGTTAGGCCTTGTGAAGGTTCACCATGCATAAGATAAAAGTTGATGTCATTATAGCATTCCTTTGCAGGAGCAATATGAACCACAACCACAAAGGTATCTTCAATGCTTTGCATGATGAAAATAGCACAATCCAAAATCAAGGTGGAAAACTTGCTAAACATATCTATAATCACAATGAGGACAAGCATTGTAATTGCATTAGCTATAGTGTTCTTGTTTTGGGATACATGTTGGATATCAACATCTATAAATTGTTTCAATAGTTGCTTTTAAAAATTCATAGTAAGGTTTTAAGTGTTTAGCTTTATAACTGTAAAACTTAGTTACTTGGTTAACCATAAGTTAAGAGTCACCTTTGATCATTAAACATTTGATTCCTAAGTCACAAGCTACCATCATCCCTTCAATCAAACCCTCATACTGCATTATGTTGTTTGTAGATGAAAACTCAAATTAGTAGGTGAAGGATTGGATTTCACTAGATGAGAAGGTTATAATGATAGTAGCACTAGCCCTATAGGTAATTGAAGCTTTAACAAAGTGCATGATTTCCTCATAGCTCTTGGATACTTGGCTAATAGTGCTAGAATGTTCATAAGGGAATTCAGGATCTATTGTTACTTGGTCATTAACATGTGAAATAGTAAGTTTTATGGCTATAGCTTGACCTTTTGTTGAGGATTAACAGATGTAATGAAGATTAAAATACATTGTTATGGTTTTCCATCAAGCTATATGGATACTCTCATAGATGTTGATCATTATGGCTCTAGGCACATTATCCTTGCAAATGACATTAGCCTAGCTTTTGAAGAGGTAATGTCTCCATTTCTTTAATAAGAAGACTAGTGTTAGGAAATGCTTCTCCACTATAGCTTATTTTGTCTCTTGGGCCACTAATGCATGGCTAAGGTATTATACAGGTATCTCTACTCCATCATCTTATTTTTGATAGAATAGAGAGGAAATAGACATGTCAGAGATAGTAAGGCAGATGTAAAACAATTTATCCTCTTGCATAGGATAGACCGTTGGTAGTTGGGCAAACTCTTGCTTAAGGTTTTCAAAGGCTTCTTAACATTAAGTCATCCAATCATACTCAACTCCTTTCTTAATCAAGTGTTTGATGGGTTGTAACTTATTCATAAGTCTAGCAATAAACCTATGAATAAATTGTAATCTATCTTGCAATCCCTAAAGCTCATTAAGGTTAGTAGTTGCTACCAAGTTGGATATGACCTTAACCTTATCAAGATCAACATGTATTCTTGCTTCAAATAAAAAAAAGCTAAGAATATTACAAATTTTGATACCAAAGACACACTTCTTAGGGTTGAACCTAAGTTCATATTTAAGACATCATTTAAGTACAAGGTCTAGGTCACATGTAAGGTCATTGACCACTTTAGAATTAATAGATATATCATCTACATAATTATTGAGAAATCCTAGCATGTAATCATGAAAGATGTATGTCATGGCTCTTTAGTAGGTTTCTCCAACATTCTTTAGGCCAAAGGGCATCATGTTAAAGTAAACGGTACCCCAATAGATCATGAAGGTTGTGCTAAGCTAATGTTCTAAGTTGATCCTAATCTAGTTGTATCCTAAGAAACCATCCATGAAGGATAATTAGACATGCCCAATCATAGTATCAGTAAGTTGATCAATACTAGGTAAAGGAAAGTCATCCCAGATGGTTGCCTTATTTAGATCTTAAAAATTGATGCAAATGTGGAAACTCATGTTTTTATTAGGGACCACCACTATATTGAACACCCATTCTACATAATCAATAGCTCTAATGAAATTAACTTGGTATAGCTTTGTGATCTCATCATGAACTACTAAGGCTAAATTAGGTCTAATCTTATAAAACTTTTTCATGACTAGTCTAATGCTAGGATCAAGTATGATTTTATGTTAGACAAAACATAGGTTAAGACTTGGCATATCCTCATGACTAGGAAAACACCTTAATGTTGTGATGTAGGACCTTAGTGATGTCTTGAGCCTGTAGAGGTTCCAGTGAGGAACTTAGCTTTAGGATTTTCCCCTCATAACTATGTGTCATGATACAAATCTTGACTGGGAAGTATTTAGTAATGTTGCTAGCCTCTAGATCAATGATCTTAACTGGTCTTTTAGGCCATTCTAGAAGTTTCTCTATTAAGGCGATATGGCCAACAAGACTCTTAGGCTTAAGATCTAGGCAATCATGGTCGATACACCATTCAACATAACTATGAGGTCCACTTAGGCTTAAACGAAAACTAATTTGAATCCAAGTACTCATACTTCAGCCATGCATGTCAACCATAAGAACATTAAGTGAAACCTTAGTTAAGATGAGTAAATACTACCAAAATGTTATCAAATTATGCAAATACAATGCAAACTAGGTCATACAAGGCTGTAGGAGGTAAACACAATGTAATAAGGCCATACAATGATCAAATGAGGGTCCAATAGAGTGTAATAAGGTGAAGAATGAGAAATAAAGCCAAAATTAATAAAAAAAGACTATAATATTACTAGTTTTAGGCCTTGGTAGACCATGATAATAGTTTTAAGTCTTAGCAAACCATGATTACATGGTGTGAGATGGTGGTTAGGGAAGGCCAAACCCCACCATTCAATGGAAATTAGATGCTAAAAAAGGTTTTAAAAAGGTTATAATAAAGAAAATAAAATGAATCTAGGGAAACATGAAGCCATGTAGCAGCCATATGATGGCCAAGAGGATTAACAATATAAAAGAAAAGGCCAAAAACAAGTCAAACATCATGAAACAAGATCAAATCAAAGAAAATGGGATGCATGTGATAAAAACTAGCTAATACTAGTCAAATAGGGTAAAATTTTGGCACTTTTAGGACTTAATGAGCCATGCTTTGAAGCTACTATGGTGCTAGATGAGTTTAGGCATTAATCAAGATTTTTTTAAGGCTATTTGAGCTAAAAAAGGTAAGGTTTTTAGGGTATGCATGTTGGAATCAAGCTGGATCCACACTAGCTAGCATGGGTGGGGTAGCCATGTGATTTACTAAGCTCATTTTGGATAGTTTTTAATAATGGCTTACATGGCTAGCATAGTGGATCAGGAAGGTAATAGACTAATTCTTTCATCAATTTCAATCCCTATGAATCCCTATTAGAGCCTAAAAGTTCCATCCGCACTAGATCCATCCTAGATAGAATGGCCCTAGTGTGGATACCAATGAAAATAGGTTGCTTCCTTCTTTCTTATGGGAACCATGTGAAAAATTAATTGTTAGCTTCAACAAAACTGCAACAATGGTAGAGAAAAGATTCTTTCTTCCTTTAGTAATGCCTGATCGCTCTCTATTACATATTACTGTTAATGCTATTAACTCGTTATCTTATGATATGATTATAGGTGTTGATAATTTAGCTTTACTCAAACCATATACGATAAGTCATAATCATGTATATCTAGGATTACATGAACTACCTCGAAATTTTCACCTAGTTAATAGATTTACAAAAAAAAAAATATAAAATTCCAAAAACACAATGGATAGTAAATAAGATCCAACAAATATAGTCTGTCTTTGACCAGCTCAAAGAAAAATTTATGATTGTTGCCAGCAAGGATCCCACTACTTTTCTACACAAAAACCAACATTGGTGTCGTATTGAACTATTAGATGGTGTACACCCCGAAGCCAAAGCACACCACATTGGGATGTCCCCACAATTAAAAATAGAATGCACCCAAGAAATCAAATAGATATTAGAAAAAGGTATGATCCAACCTAGCACTAGCATGTTTTCTTGTGTAGCGTTTTATTTCAATAAAAGAGCTGAATTAACTAGGGGTAAGAAGAGATTAGTGGTTAACTATAAATCATTAAATGCAATCATCAAATCTATCCAACATCCAATTCCTAACAAAGATGATTTATTCCAGCATTTACATGGGACACATTTCTATTCCAAGTTCGATCTAAAAAGCAAATTCTGGCAAATACAAATACATCCAGAAGATAGGAGGAAAACAACTTTTACTGTTCCCCAAGGCTTATACAAATGGATTGTCTTACCATTTGGCATTAAAATTGCTCCATCTATATTTCAAGCTTGTATGGATTCAATTTTTAAAGACTATCCTTTTATTTTAGTATATATTGATGATATTTTAGTATTCTCAAAAACCATAGAATATCATCAAAAGCATTTAGAAATACTCTATCGGCTGATAGATCAAAATGGATTGGTCCTTTCTCCTTCAGAGAAAAAAATCTAGATTGCTGTTGATGAAGTAAACTTTTTAGGTGTAGTAATTAAGAATGACTAGATTAGTTCGTAAGAACACATTTTAATAGATATTAAGAATTTTCCTGATATCATTACGGATAAAACTCAAGTCCAAAGATTTCTTGGCTTTTTAAATTAGTTGTCAGGTTTTTATAAAGACTTGGCAAAAGATAGAAAGTTGTTAAACTAACAACTAATCAAGAACCCTCAACCCTAGAGTCAAATACATATTGATGCAGTTCAACGATTAAAAGAACAATGTACAAAATTACCTTATCTAAGGTTACCAACAAATGGTACACTTATTGATGCATCATAAGAATTTTGGGGTGCAGTCCTCAAAGAAGATCTACATGGAATGATATATGTGTGTCGATATGCCAGCGATAAGTTTAACCCTACTGAATTAAATTATCATTCCACGCATAAAGAGATGCTTGCCATCATTATAGGTATAGAAAGATTTCAGATCTTCTTACAAGAAAAAGAGTTTATTATCGGCTCAGATTTAAAATATTTTGATAAATACTTGCAAACCAAGCATCTCAATAAAGTAGCCCATACTAGGTTAATTTCTTAGTCTTTATATCTAGCAAATTTTAGTTATAAAACAAAATATCTTAATGGAAAAGAGAATAATCTAGCTGATTATTTAACACGAGAATTTCAGTACAAATATTTTGGTTTGCTTGCAGCTAGATACTTGAATGAAGGATGGGAACTTCGTTCGAGAAAAAGAATACTGCCATGTTTATTCTCTTTTCTGTATCTAACCCATTCACAAATATCTAGTATCCATAATGAGTATCTCCAAGATTGGGATGTATATGCTGACCTATCGTACCAAAATTCCTTGTCTCCACATATATCATATACTTATTGTGGTCATCCTAACACTGTTCTGGATGATTTATACCCTCCTATCCATACCTAAACTAGCATCCATGCTAATCAATTTGTAGAAGAATTTCATTTAGACTCAGTACTTATCAATTGGCCTCGATATAAATTGTCTGATTATCATGTGTATCATCTTGATTTTAATATTCCTATTGATATACCACATGAAGGTCATCCCTTTTGGGAATGGTGGACATTGTATGGTCATTAGGTAAAATATTATTCTACTAATTATGATCCAGCTTTCCAGTTGTTGCAAGTAGAAGGAGGATCCTGACATGTCAGATGGCATAATGCAGGTAATGATATCCCACACTGGTGGTCATTATGATCCAGCTCATCAAATGAAGAACCTGAGGCAGCTACCACACCACAGGAGGATAATGCGTCTGATGATGACAGCGATGAACAATAAAAGGTGTATAGTAAAAGTTAAACTGTAATCACTACATATCTCAATAGTAAGATATGCTTTGGTATCTTTTAGTACTCTCTTTCTTCTTCCTTTCCTATAAAAACACTAGCGCACCTGGCCTCAAGGGCATCAAAGAAGAAGTAGTCCAATAAGCAAGTGATGAGACGCGACATGCACTGGGCCGCGATATCGCATCCCATGAGATATCGCGTACGCGATATCGCGTCCCGCCGCCATATCTATAAATAAGAGGCAGCACCTCCTTCATTTCCCAATCCTGGCTAGAAGTAGCGAAGCTCTGGCAGATTGATCACTCCAGAGTTAGAATTTTTCCCATGTGCCTGCAGTAGGAGTCCTAGAGTGAACGCCTCTTTATTCGAGCAGCTTGTAACCTGAAGCCAAGTTGTGTACGGCAATAAAGATGAACTTGATTGGATAAACCTTGCAGTACATGGTTTTATTGTTGTTTATTTACTGCTTTCCTAGTGCGTTCAAGTACGACTTGATTACGAGCATCTACGGACATGTACGGCTAGTGAAGGAATCGACTGCTTGATGCAACTCATGAGTACGACTCAATTACGAGCATTGGCTACTTGGTAACCCAGTAGCGTATTCCA